>VMDR010001592.1:0-119710 GCA_007922815.1 Macrotus californicus
TGCTTATCAGTAAGCATGACATTCATTCCAGTCCTGTCCTCCACTCTCCACGCTGCATCTGGTGGCCACCCTCTCCTACTCCCCTCTGTCACTGTCATGGGAACAAAATCAATGCTTTTCATTAGGTGTACCGTGTCAGACTGACCTTGTCTTAGAGTGGGTCATACTTTAGGAGTTACTGCACCATGATGTGTGCAAATTCATGTGATTGAAGTATTACCTTTTATCTATTTAAAATATTACGAGTTGATATTTCCCAGTATCACCTGGAAGAACACACTGGTGTCTCCATTAGTTCCCAAACTGCATAATTACTAGTTACTAGTTAGACTTGTCACCTCAATTCCTTTGGCTCTTAATTTCCTTATCTGTGAAATGAGAAATCTGACGAAGATATCTCTAAGGTCACTTCCAGTTGTAAAATTCTAGGTTTCATTGTGCCCTGCACTCTGTTGCTTCTAAATTACATTTTGAAAGGCTCCACGTGAAGAAAATTCCACCAAAATCCTTCCCCCTCACCATTGTCCCCTTCCCCCTGCCATGGGCCCATCATGATTGTGAAGTGCAGGGGTGAGATAGTGAGAGTCAAAAGCCATAGAAAATGTGATCCTTTCCCTGGGGAATTTACATCTTCATTTCAGAGACGAAATTAGGTACGTAAACTAGCCAGGAACCAGAAACATGCAGGTTTGTGTCATCACCTCGATGTGCTCGGAAATACATCTTCACATGTATGGTTAGATTGTCAGCCCTTTGAAGCCTTAACATGCAGTGAGTTCTTTAAACATTTTTCTTTTTAATCCTCATCTGAGGATATGTCTATTGATTTTTGGAGAAAGAGGAAGCGGGGGTGGGGGGAGGCAGAGAGAGAGAGAGAGAGAGAGAGAGAGGGAGGGAGAGAAACATGGATGTGAGAAACATTGATTGGTTGCCTCCCATGTGCGCCCTGACTGGGGATCAAACCTGCAACCCAGGTGTGTGTCCTGACTGCAGATTAAGCCGGCAGTCTTTTGGTGTACGGGACGATGCTCCAACCAACTGAGCCACTTGGCCAGGGCCACAGTAAATTCTTGATGCATGTTTGTTGAAGCTCATGATGAGGTATGTGCAATGGGGATATACAATACAGGGGTGACCAGGGTAGAGAGGCTGGCTAGTGAAGGGTAGGTGTGGGCTGACTGACTCAGGAAGGGCTCGGTGTAGACTGGTTTCCTGCAGGACGAGGACATTTTTGAGGCCAGTGGGTTGGGTGGTTGTATCCGGTGCTTGAGCTCTGGGAGGGTGTTGCCCATTAACATTGCTTTTCTGTGCACGTGAATGTGGCTGTGCCACTTCAGATCTGCCGTGACAGTTCAGATTCGCAGCCAGGAGCCACGACAGGAGCCATGACAGGAGCCACAGGCATGTGTGCCCCTGTTCCTTCACTGGTCCTGGAGTCTGGTCCTCAAATTTCATCATGCTTAACTGCACCCCTCATTTGTTAAAACTCTTGGCAAGTATTTCTGGTGCTGAGCCTTTCCACGATCTGCCATTGCCTTCCTAGAATCACGGTGCTACCAGCTGTCTAACTGGGAGGCTCATCTCCACCCTAAGTGTTCTGCTTCCAGTGTTTACCTGCCAGCCCTGCCCCTTGCCTGTTAACTGGGGACATTGCTCTTTGGACTGTTGGACATTCTCCTTCAGGGTTAGACCGTGAGCTGGGTAGTTCTTACCCAGGCCCACTGAGTCCCAGCTGCACACTACTCCCTATGAGCTTATATTACAAGTCCTCATGCCTTGAAGCTGGACCTACAAGAATTAGGACACCAGAGAAAGTTAAGTAGTAGGAGTCTGGGGGGGCCTGGGAAGTCAGGAATATGGGATACCTGGTAAGTATCCTAGGGACCTGGGGGAGACTCTTAAATTCCTGTGAGCAGCAGCTTGAGGATCCCATGACTGAGAAGACCTTCATGACTAAGGAGACATTACATCTAGGGAGCTTTTTAGACTCTTTAAAAAATTATTATTATTGTCATTTTATTTCTTACCCAAGGACATATTTTTATTGACCCTGGGGAGGTGGGAAACATTGATGCAAGAGAGGAGCATTCATTGGTTGCCTCCTGTATGCACCCTGACCAGGGATGAAACCTGTGGCCTTGTGGTGCACAGGACAACGCTCCAACCAGCTGAGCCACCCGGCCGGGACCAGACTCTCTGCTGGGTTTAGGTCCAGTCCTAGGGCTGCTCCATCTGGAATCACATAGGTAAGCAAAGTGGGTCACCTGGCTGGAAAGAGTTAGTGGGGACACCAATAGAAGGGACGATGTGGACAGTGGTCAGCAGGTAGAAGTGGTGTTCTTCATGACATGGGAGTCAATCAGGGCAACCGCAGGCCTGAACAATGTCAAAGGCCTGAATTTTGTCACCTGTCAGTTTTTTTTTTTACTGTGGAATCACATGGGTTTGAAGGACTGAGTTGCAGTGTGCCTTAACTGGCTAAAGTTCCTCATTATAAAAAGTGTTGACTCTAAGACATGACAAATTATGGGCCAGAGGGCCTCAGTGTACGAACTGTGTCCTTGCTGCTCTCTTCTCTGACCTGCAGTCTTTCCACACTGTGGGGTCGGAGGAAGCCGTGGTGGAGGGAGAGCAGCTCCTGACCTTTGGCAGCCTTCACACCTCACCTTGTCATCCTTGTGCTCGCTCTCAAGTTCCAGGTCCTTGATTTTGCCCTTGATTGTTGAGAACACACATGGAATTAACTTGATAAATGGTGAAAATCTGTGCTCTCTGAGGTCAGAATTTTTCATTCTCCAAACAGGACTGGGATGGGAATTTTCTTTGTTTTTACCTAGGAAAAAATAGGTGGTTGAGATATTAGAAATGTAAATAAGTGTCATTTTCTGATTTCAAACAATTTAAAAGCACCTACGTATATCCTAACCATTGATGTGTTAATCACCAAATAGTTTTTTGTTTCTTAATGCAGTATTTTTATTTTTACTTAAAAGATTTTTAATTTTTTTTAATTTTTAGAGTGGAAGGGAAGGAGAAAGAGAGGGAAAGAAACATCAATGTGTGGTTGCCTCTCTCATGCCCCCAAATGGGGACCTGGCCCACAACCTAGGCATATGCCCTGACTGGGAATCGAACCAGTGACCCTTTGGCACTCAATCCGCTGAGCCAGCCAGCCAGCCAGGGCTTAATACAACATTTTTAGACTTGATTTCCACCTTCCATCTCCCTCTTCTTCCTCCTCCTTCCTGCCACTCCCCAACTACATGGTCAGCTGCTAAGACTGTATTTTATTTTCTCACCTCCTGCCTACTACAGTGCCTGACTCCCATGAATGATGGGTGATTGTGAGCATGTATAAAGTTATGTGTGACATTTGCTAGACGAGAGCATTTTCTGGAGTGGCAGGTTCTGAGCAGAGGGCTGCGGGTTCATCCCGGTGGTGGCCTGTGGTTGTTAGCGCCAGCATGCTGGCCTCCTCAGTGTGCAGAGCAGCCAGCTTTATTTCCGCAATGGCACGTCACCTGCAGACATGATGGAACCAGCCCCCTCTGGGGGCAGCCTCCAGCTGGTGGCTTTTCCAGCTTCTTGGAGACTTCTTTGTTCACTCGGAGGGTTTTTTACCAAAGGAGAGACATCCTTTGTGGATTTCTTGGCGACTTTCTCTCACAGTGTCTTCTGCATAACAGCACAGACTGTTAACCATGCCTAGTGACAACGGCCGTTTGTTGGGACCCAGGGCACATTTCTATCCTCATTGTGCCCCGTTGCTCGGTAAGCATTTGTTGACTGAATTTTACCTGATTACAGTGAGGTGTGCAATGCTTTACTGTCTTGGTTTAGGTTTTAAGCCTGGATTAGCATGTCCTGATTTTCAGGGTCCTTTTCCCCGCCGCATAATTCTTTTTTAAAAAAAAAAGATTTTATTTATTTTTAGACAGAGGGAAAGGGAGGGAGAAAGAGAGGGAGACAAATAGCAATGTGTAGTTGCCTCTTGCACGACCCCTGCCAGGAACCTGGCCCGCAGCCCAGACATGTGCCCTGACTGGGAATCGAACTGGCGACCCTTTGATTTGCAAGTGGACACTCAATCCACTGAGCCACACCAGCCAGGCCCCCCCAGCTGTTATTCTTTAGGGACCTGCAGATTCCTCCCAGTCCTCTGGGATGTGTCTCATGTACGTTTCCAAATGTTCTTGGCCACCTGGAGGGCGCTGTCATTTCCTTCAGACTGTGTCCAGACCCTGCCCTCTCTGCCAGGGTCTCCTGCCCTATGGCTTCTCCTCGTGCTAAGGTCTCCTGCTGTTCCCCATGTCTGATGGGCGGGAGCCTCTGTCTCCTAGTCGGCCCCAGATGCAGGCTGGTCCCGCTTTCTGCTGCAGCCTGGCCTCCCAGGAGGCTGCCTCTTGGTTGTCATTTCACTGGAGATGGAAGAGCCACTCCCTCTGTTTTGTGGGTTATCAACCTGTGCTCCCTTGCGTGGAGCGCCTCACGGGGAGTCTTGGCAGGAGGCCCTTTCATTTATTTGATTTCACCTCTCTTCCCTGGGGCTGTGGCACAGTTACCTGGAGCCAGGGGCCTGGGACTCCAGAGCAGCCTATCCTGCTGCATTTGGCATTTTGCTGTCCTGTCACTTTGACCCATTGTCTTTGGACCAAGCTTGCGCACAGTGACCCTTCCCCAAGATAAGTATTTTCCCAGCAGCCTCGTTGGACCCTGATGCAAATAAACTTCCAGAAGGCCTGGGGTGGGGGCAGGGTTGGTAGGTCTGGGAACATACTGATAATCCTGGGTCTAGACTACAGATATTCTGAATTCCAATCGCACATCTCGTACACTCAGAGCTGCCGTAGCCCCACTGACCCCCCAGACGTGTCCAGGCATCTAAAGCCCCCAGCAGGCAGTCACAGCTCGGGCTGGTAGGATGGCATTCTCTGCTTTTGTGAGCAACTCATTTAGAGCCCTACACAGAGCAGGGTCAAGATCATGGGGAGGAAATCAGAACTGATCCTAGAGGGTCCGAAGGAGCGGTGCCAGCAGCCGTGGTCCAGAGAAGGAGCTGTATTTTGGAAACGGAAAGGCCTTTTCAGATTCCAGGAATTTTCTAGCCTGGCCAGCTTGACTCCAAGGAGTCCAGAAAGCTTACTCCAGTAGAGGCAGTTACCGGGGTGATACACCTGGGCAACTGAGGACCTGTGGCATCCCTGGATCCTGCCCTCCCTCTCGGGGTCTCTGCTTCTCCTGCCTCATCTGCTTTTTCTACCCAGCTTCCTCTCTCCCTGTCTTCCTCATAACTCTGACCTGTGTTTTGTTTCATTTTAGTCATTCTGTTCATTTTCCTCGGTACCAGCTTAACCTCATGACACCCTCTCAACTTCTGCTGCATCTTTCAATGTCTCTGGTGTCATTGGAGGGAGGGTTTATCAGCCCTATTCAGCATTATCGGCTGGGCCCTTGTCACGGGGGCTGGGGCCCATCCCTGGCCCTGTCTCAGGTGGGGGTGGAGGGTTACATGGTTCAATCTATGGCGGGGTAAGTAGCAGGAACAGTGGGTGAAGCACGTTCTCTTAGAAGGGGGTTTGGGTGGGGCAGGCAGGGTCTCTCTGGTGTCCAGGAGATGGAACGATGGGAACTGTTATGACGATGGGTCTCTTGATTCCACTGGACAGTGAGTAGCCTTGCCAGGGGCCACCAAGATCACGGACAGCCCTCACATCAGCTCTCTTGCCTCTGCAGTATTCGTGAGTCAGAGAGGGTCTGGCCCATGAAAGCATCCCAAGTCCACCTAGACAGCACAGAGCCTGTGCTTTCTAGAAATACTTCTTTGACATGAAGTTTATAAAGTGACTCAGCACGTTAATTTTTACAGCTCCTGTGTTGTGTATAGGAGCCAAAGCCACACTTTTGTAGACCTGACTCATTAGATCTTCACAACAGCCCTGTGAAATAGGTGTTGCTGCTTTCATTTTACATGTGAGGAAACTGAGGCAGGGAGAAGGTGAGAGACTTGTACAATGAGTACGAGGAAGACCCCGTATGTCACACACCTGTATGGAGAGGATTGTGCTTCCCTAGGTGATACAGAGAGATAAAAAAGCAGCAGGCTTGCATTCTAGTTAGGATAAGCTACAAACAACATTCATCAGGGTAGTCATTTGAGAGCTGATTGCTCTGTGCGTGTGATTGTGACCTTGAAGCACTCATAAAAGAGGACACACAAAAATTACAGGCTGCTTTGAAGGTATGGGATGCACTGTGGATTGAAGATAAGCCTAGAGGGAATCAAGGTCATGGACTTGTCCAAGCCCGGGAAACCCTGCAAACAGCCAAAGTTACTTGTCGGCAATACTGAGCTGGACGGTGTCCCCAAATCCTGCCACCTGACGAGGGTCAGGGCCACGAGGCCTGGCATTGAATCAATTGACAGGGACTCTGAAGCCCACACCAAGGAGGCTGCTGTGTCCTTGGGGAAGACAGAGGTGGAGCCAGCACACCAAAGTACTGTTTCATCTTCTAACAGCTTGCCGAGGACCTCACAGGAGGTTTCCGAGCTGTTTTAACATAACCTGGAGTGACCATCAAAGGACAAGAGAGAATCCCTCACTACCAAATGCTAGAATTGAGCCAAGGACAAGACTGGAAGAGCTGCTTCCAGGAGCAAAGCTCTAGTGGGTCAGCCACGAGAGGCACGCCAGTGAAGGCACAGCTTTTTCAGGCAGTGGGCGGGGGCACTGGGGGCAGCCACTAATGCCAGCAGTGCAGGGAGCTCTTCCAGGGCATGCTGCAGCCAGGAACAGAGGACCAGTCCCACCAGTAGGACATCCTGGCTAGCATGGATGGATATTGCTGGGCTAGTGCAGGGGAGGTACCTCCAGGGCCAGGAATGTGGCTAGTCATCCTGGCAAGGGGAAGGGTGGGCCCTCAGCTTGGGGGGCCATTGAAGTCAGGCCTTAGCCAGGGGAGGATAAGGCAGGTCGGCTGTAATGGCCTAGGGTGGTGTTCACGGTTTGGTGACCGTCGGGCTGGCCTCTGCCTGAACCCGAGCCTGGCCCCTGGCTGCGTTGGCTGTTCTAAAGTGTCTTCAAGAAGAGCCAGCAGTGCTTTGGGGTTTTGAGAGGGACGTTCCAAGTTGTGGGGAGAGGAGAGCTCTGAGTGCTGAGAACAGAAAGGTGTCCACCAAGGATGCTGAGCGTCATGCAGCTGTGATGTGGAAGCCCGAGGGTGGGGGCGCAGAATTTTTGAAAACTTTTTTGCGTTGGCCATACATTCACATGGTTCAACATTTTAAAAGTGTAAAAGGACATACAAGGAACATTTCTTTCCCTCTTGCTTCCCCTGCCTCCCAATTCTCCTTCCACAGCCAGCCAATTACTAGTTTCCTTCCAGATATGCTTTATGCATGTGCCAGTGTGTGCCTCTGGGTCTATATCAGCTTTTCCCTTTGCACACAGATGTACAGTATATATCACATGCTGCTCTGCACTTCGCTTGTTTTCAATTAATTTATCCTGCAAGGCTTTCTACATCAGTTTATAAAGAGTTTTGTCTTTTCATAAAAATGCCATATTGCCTTCCATTGGGTGGCTATACCATAAGTTAGTTAACTGGTCGCTCACTGATGGAAATTTAGGTTGCTCTTATAAGCACAGTGGCAATGAAGAGCCTGGTACGTATGTCATTTCACACCTGTGAGCCCGCCTTTCTCAGATACATCACCAAAAGCAGAATTTCTGGGTCAGATTGAGCCTTTGTAATTTTGAGAGACATTGACGAATTGGCCTCCAGAGAGGCTGTAAAAATTTACAAGATGTGCATTCCTGCAGTGGCCCACCAGAGTGTCTTTCCCCCCCCACGCCTCCCCACCATGCAGCGTGTTAACATCTCGTTGGTGTAGATTTAATTTGGAATTCTCTTATTTTGAGTGCCCCTGAGCATCTTTTCATATGTTTAAGATACATTCGTATTTCCACGAACTGTCTACTCATATAGTTTGTTCATTTTAAAATTGGATTCTTGGTCTTTTTCTTATCAATGTGTTGGTGTTTTTTTATATGAGGGAAATTAGTCCTTTGTCTGTGATATGAGTTGCACGTATTTCCCTTGGTTTTTTCTTTTGATTTTGCTTATGGTGGGTTTTGCTGTGTAGGAATTTTGTATTTTTATCTAGTCAAATTTATCAGTATTTTCTTTTATGGGTTTCGCATCATAGTTATGAAGGGTTTCTTTCTCTAAGGCTACCAAAGGGTTTTCTCGTGGTTTCTTCTAGTACTTTTATGGCTTAGCTTTTTTCCCTAAACAGATATTTGATCTATTTGGAATTTATCCTGGTTGATCGTGCAAAGTGTGCCTTCAATTTAATTTTTTTCCCCAGAAGGTTACTCAGTTTTCTGAATACCACTTATTCAATAAACCGTTTTTTTCCCTGACGATTTTAGGTGCCACTATTGACTGAATTTAGATGCTGTGGACTGAATTGTGCCACCCCCCAAAATCGTATGTTGAAGCCCTAATCCCCCATTTGGAGAGAGGGTGCCTTTAGGAGGTAGTTAAGGTTAAATGAAGCCTTAGGGATGGGGTCCTAATGGGGTAGAACTGATGCCTTTATCAGAAAAGAGACCGCAGAGGAAAGGCCGTGTGGGCAGATAGTGAAAAGGCAGCTGGGAGGCGAGGTCTCAACAGGAGCCAGCCTGGCACCTTGATCTTGGACTTGTGAGAAAATAAGTGTCTGTTGTTTAAGCCGCCCAGTGTGCAGTATTTCATTCTGGTAGCCTGAGCAGTCTAACACATGCTCACGGACAGTTCTGTGTGTTTGGGGTTGACCCTGGATTTTCTGAATTTTGCCATAGTTCCCTTACAGCGCCTTGTCCACCCACTGGGCAGCAGGGAGAGTCAGGGCTCCTTAGGCCGGAGAGACAGAGGGACATTATGCGGAAAGGAAGTGTCCGGTTGCCCACAGGAGGGGAGAGGCAGCAGGGAGGGACTGAGATCAGCTGGGACACTAGGGCAGCTAGAGACAGGCTGTCAGAGCATGTGGAGGTGACACTACCCAGGGAAGGGAGAAATGGCACCGAGACAGATATCCTGGGGGCTGCCTGGGGGCTGCTGCAGCCTGGACCAGAGACAGGAGAGAATGGGGTCTCCAGGTAGTCGTCTTCCTTTTCAGGGGTTTACTTCAGGGTCTGTCTCAGCGGTAGCTCAGACTTCCCTTGCTTTGGTGGCTTCATACCTGCCCTCCAACCCCCGGCTCCTTAGGGTTCCTCTCTATTCCAAAAACATCTCTACCTTGTGTATTTTGGAGCACTAACTCTCCAGAAGTGGCATCTTTCTACTTGATGTTTATTTTTATTTAAAAAATCTTAATGTACTCTGTCTTCTATAAGCAGGAAAAATATAAGTGAATGGAAACATCTCCAATATTATCCACCCACGCCTCCTTGAGCCCTTCCATCCCTGCCCCGCCCCTGCATCTTGCCCTCAATGCCTTGGACCTGTCCTTCCTTTGGCCTCGGGCTGGACCTTTGGAGCATTCCTGCTTTTGGCTCTGCTTTCTGGACCCCGAGTCTCTTCAGAAGGCCTCCTCGCCAGGCTGGTGCTGCCCCCGTTCTGTTTTATTATAGTGAATGGAGAGGCTCCTGAGGTCTTGCAAAACTATGTAAAAGATAGCAGTCTCTTATCTTGCTCTGCTTCTGTGTGCTGCCTGCTGATTTCAGTGTTGACCTGGATGCAAAACATAAGGGGGCCCAGAGTAATGTCCACATCCCTTGGGGAGGAGTTGAGCAGCCTCTCAAGGAGTGGTTCCTCCATTAGGATGGTTTGCACCTCTCTCACTCCGTCTGGATGTGGGGGTCCCAGAGGGCACACACCACCACCTCTTTGCCCCTGTGCTCTGACAGCTGGAGCAGCTGTTCTGCTCAGCCCCAGCAGAAGTGCCGGCCCAGTGTGAGAAGGATGCTCCAAGGGCCAGGGAGCCAGTGCAGACCACAGGGCTCCCCACAAGCGATCTCTCTGACCATCCCTTCAGCCGTGCTCAGGCCCTGCTCTGGTGCCGGGACAGCCTCCTCTCCAAGTTCTCCCCCAGTGCTCTGCGGCCGGCCCAAACAGGCACCACCCCACTGCCCCTGAGACCCAGCTAGGCTCCCCTCTGAAGTAGTCAGGATAGTCTGTTTCCTGTTGAGTTAGCTTGTTAGCTGCAGAACCCTCAGAGGTGGGCTGGCCCCAGGCCCCTACCTGCTGCAGTATTCCACGTGGGCCTCCTTCCTCCATTAGCCCATCCTGGTCTCCTCACCCATCTCGATCTTCCCTCCCTAACTCCCGACTCCTTACCGGCCAGCCTTTACCATATCCTGTGATTCTTCTGTTTTCCTGGGTTTCCGTCTCATTTGTCTCCCTGGGCTTCTGTCTCCCAGAGGGGTAGCACCTGCACGTGCAGAGTGGAGGTGAGGGGGCGCTCACAGGTGGTTGGTGAGTGAAAAGCTCCCAGGAGGTCAGTGGGAGGTGGCACAGGACCCCCATAGAGGTTCTCCCACTGTTAAAATTTGGATGTCGTGGTTTTGAGTTCGTTAAGGGAGTGATGAGTGGATTTCTTCTCCAGAAGTCACTATGTTTTATTTTTTTTTTCATCGGGTCCCAAGGGACTAGATTTTGTGGGAGGAAAAAAAATCTAAAATACAGAAAAGAACAAAGATACTGTAGGTAAAACTCTAGACATATTTTGAGATCTGTCTCTCCGTTTCTATTAATATATATAGTTCTAGTTCGTTTATTTAAGCTATTGTATGATATCACATTTTATTTTCCTCTCTCCTAATGGATAGTTCTTTAGGTTTTGACTATTTTTTGCAAGCAGTGCTTGAGCATCCTTGTACATGTCTGCTCGTGCACATTTGAACATCCTTGTACATATCTGCTTGTGCACATATGAACATCCTTGTACATGTCTGCTCGTGCACATATGAACATCCTTGCACATGTCTGCTCGTGCACATATGAACATCCTTGTACACGCCTGCTCGTGCACATTTGAACATCCTTGTACACATCTGCTCGTGCACATTTGAACATCCTTGTACATGTCTGCTCGTGCACATTTGAGCATCCTTGTACACGTCTGCTCGTGCACATATGAACATCCTTGTACACGCCTGCTCGTGCACATTTGAACATCTTTGTACACGTCTGCTCGTGCACATTTGAACATCCTTGTACACGTCTGCTCGTGCACATTTGAACATCCTTGTACATGTCTGCTCGTGCACATTTGAGCATCCTTGTACATGTCTGCTCGTGCACATATGAACATCCTTGTACATGTCTGCTCATGCACATATGAACATCCTTGTACACGTCTGCTCATGCACATAGGTGGGAATCTTGTCTTGGGATGTAATGGTGGGGCCGTAGGGTATATATGTGTACACAGGGTGTACACACGTACTTGATTCTGTCAGGTGCTCGTAACACTTTATGTTAACAGTTTCCAACAACAGTGTCTGAAGGCTTCTTGCCCCCACCTTTACCTGGATGTCATTCGACTCTTAAGTTTCGCTGTTTTGATTGGTTGGTGGAATGTGGGGCAGAGTTTCTGGAAAGTTAACAAATGAGAAATTCCATCATGGCCTGGATCAGTGAGTCATCAGGTTGGGGTGAGGATACTCGTTCAGCTACCAGATGTCGTCAGGTGTCCTCACAGGTTGAAGGTCTGTCCTAAATCATTGTTCCTGGGTGTGGGTGGTCACATTATACTCAGTGCTATGTAGTTGTGGCGATGCTTCTGCTGATGTGTCTGAGGGTCTTAGAGATGGTGGGGGTGACATGTTGGAGAAACTCACTGGTGGAATCAGAGCTAAAGGGGGCTGGAAGTACAGGGCGTGGCCTCAGTCCTCCAGGTAGGAGCAGGGCGATGCACCTAGCCAGGTTGGAGCTATGGGGAAATGCCCTGAGCTGGGGGTGGGGGAGACGAAAGAGCCACAGCTGAAGAAGGAAGAAGACAGCGTGCTGGGAAGTGGTCTCCTAGGACCTCCACTTCTGCTAAACCATGCCAGACACGTGCTTGCTGCGTGACTTGAAGGACTCACTTGGTGTCTGACACATATAATAAATCTGGTCCTGTATGTGTCTGAAGACATAACAACAGTAATAATTGTGGAGAGCTAACAATGTGCCAGGCGCTCAGTGCTTTACTATATTTACTCATTGAATTTTCACAGCACTCTTAGGGGGATAGATACATATATTGCATCTCTTTATTAAATTATACTTCATTGATTATGCTATTACAGTTGTCCTGTTTTTTCTCCCTTTGCCCCCCTCCCCCCATTCCCTCAGGCAACGCCCCCACCATCATTGTTCATGTCCGTGGGTCATGCATATGAGATTTTTAGCTGCTCCATATCCTACACTGTACTTTATATCCCCATGGCTATTCTGTAACTACCTATTTGTACTTCTTAATCCTCTCACCTCTTCACCCCTCCCCCACACCACCTCCCTTCTGGCAATCATCAACACGCTCGCCATATCCATGATTCTGTTTCTGTTCTTGTTTGCTTAATTTGTTTTTTAGATTCAATTGTTGATAGATATGTATTTTTGACATTTTATTGTTCATAGTTTTGTTCTTCTTTTTCTTAAATAAGTCCCTTTAACATTTCAAATAATAATGGTTTGGTGTTGAACTCCTTTAGTTTTCTCCTGTGTAGGAAACTCGTTATCTGTCCTTTGATTCTAAATGACAGCTTTGCTGGGTAGAGCAATCTTGGCTGTAGGTCCCTGCTTTTCATGACTTTGAATACTTCTTGCCAATCCCGTCCAGCCTGCAAGGTTTCTTTTGAGAAATCAGCTGACAGTCTTATGGGAACTCCCCTGTAGGTAACTATCTGCTTTTCTCTTGCTGCTTTTAAGATTCTCTTTATCTTTAACCTGTGGCATTTTAATTATGTGTCTTGGAGTGGGCCTCTTTATATCCATCTTATTTGGGATTCTCTGTGCTTCCTGGATTGCCTATTTCCTTCACCAAATTAGGGAAGTTTTCTTTAATTATTTTTTAAAAGAGATTTCCAATTTCTTGCCCTTTCTCTTCCCCTTCTGGCACCCCTATGATGTGTTGCATCTCTTTAAAGTGAAGATCTTGGCCAGGATCACCTACTCAGAATCTCTAAGCCTAGATCTAACCCCAGGCAAGCTGGCTCCAGAGCCGGTGCTCCCAACCCCTGCATTGTGCCCAGGCACAGTGGGGAGGAGTGAACAACTCCTCATTCATACTCTCATATGGTTTTGAGTTTCATTTCCACTAGGGAGTCAGGGTGAGCTAACAGTTTAATACTTCTAATCCAGCCAAGGCATGTAACAAGAAAAGCGCCCATCTCCTGAGTAGAGTCATAGAGAAAAACATAATCTCATGGGGTTTTCTGCTTTCTTTCTGTGATCTGTAGGTTTCATTCCACGTTAAGCTAAGGCACATAACAGATTGACAAGTAAAATAATCAATTATTTCGTTTTGGTTTTTCATATGCAACCCAGCTTCACCCAATCCATATTCTCTCTCTCCCGCCCCCCCCTCCCTCTCCTCTCGCCCTCTCCCCTCGTCCTCTCCCCTCCCTTACCTCTGAATTAACTGGTGGGAAGTAAAACCAGCATTATATCAGTCCTTTTTCAAATGAAAACTAGAAACTCAGTAATCTGGATTTTTTTTTCCTGGCTGAAACCAAACATTCAGTCAGCTGTTTGGGAACATCAGGGCAGCTCTCTGTATCCTCATTTTTCTCTGGTTCAGTCTATAGGAAATGAGTGGCTTTGGCCTTATAGGGACATACAGCTGTGGGTGGAAAACCCACAGTTGCAAAAGTTACCCCAGGGGTTTGTCTGAGATCTGACCTTGAACTCCACGTCTGAGTGGCAGTTATAGACCAAGGTAGAGCCATCTTGGGCCTGGCATCTGCAGTTCTGGTGCCTCCGCGAACCATTGTCTTATTCCTCTCTGACGACGCTGGCAAGAAGAATTTCCAGTTCTGTTTGTCTTCACACTGTCCCTCCCCTGTGGGACGATCGCCTCATGCTGGATTCCTGGTGTGAAGAACACGGATGTTTTCCTCTGACCCGAGAGCTGGGGGTTCTTATCAAAAGTGACATTAAAAAGTGCCAGACTGGCTTCCTCTCTCTTTCCTGCCCACCCTTCCATGCCTCCTGCCTGTCTCCATCACTGTCTCCCCATCTCAAGATCTGTCTCCACTTCCTGGGTCCCTGGAGAGAAAGCATGAGCTCATTGTTTTCCAGGGAAAAACCGGATTTGGTCTCCTTCTCGCCTCGTTTGTCTGTCAGAGCCTGGAGATTGATGATCTTCCACCAGCTGAAATGGTGCCCGGAGGAGCCCCAGACTTGTGCGTGGGGTGTCTGTGCACTGGGGTGGGAGGGGGCCATGGGGAGGGCTGTGGCAGTTGGGGGCGTTGAACTTTCCAGAAGGTCATTAGGGGTGTGATGAGAATAAGGGATCAGGTTATTTACTACACCCGGAACGGTAATTTAAAGCCATGCCTCACCATCTCATTCTTTCCCAAGCAGTCTGTTTCAGGCTGGAAAATGCAGAAGCAATTGGGGGAAATGGCAGCCACCACCTTCCAGGGAAGATGGGCGTTCTGGGGGAGTGCAGCCACACCTCATTTTGTATTTCCTTTTGTGAGGAAGTTACTAGGTAATGACATTTAAAAAATGTCTTGTTTAAAACAGGCTTAAAAAGACTCCAAAGGGGAAGAGACATTAGGAATCCAGGGGTGAGGAAGTTAGTAGACAGCGTTTGTAGCTCCCACACAAGGCGAGGTGACATTTAGCACAGACGATCGTTAGATGCTGCAATGCTGACTCAAGGAAAAGAGTCACTTCATCAAGTGATGGCAAGAACCTGGTGTGTGAATGGAATCGGAGGAAGGGGGACCATCCACGTCAGCAGTAAGGGGAGAGGTGAGCACTCATTCTAATTTCTTAGTTGGAGTGTTGACCCCCAGACGATGTCAAAGGACAGGAAGGAGCATGGGCAGTGGTGTCTCCAGGGGGACCGTCCTGTGCGAGTGGGGAGACCAGCTGGTCAGAGGGACCCGTAGCGTCTAAAGCACTGTGAGTCTGGAGGTAGGTGCGCGGAGCCCAGATTTTCCATAAAGGAGACTGTTGCGATTCCGTGGACACAGATGGCATCCTGGGAGAGGGAGCTCTGGGGAGCAGTCCTCAGGGCTGATTAATCAGGTGGTGGTGAGACAGGGGTGTGAGTGTTCAGCAGGGAAGCTGCAATGCCCTGAGAGGGGCAGGTAGGCCCGGCTGACCTCATTCCCTTCTCGGGGATGGTTCTAGAAGGGTTGATGGGTGAACGGTGTAGGCAGGGTCTCTCCTGGTATCCAGGTGGCTGAGATGGGGGCCTTGGGATTGGGGTGGTGGGTCAGGGAGCTGAATTCTTGGCAGGCTGAATGGTCACACCTGAAGAGCTCTCAGTGGCTTGATTTCTGATAACCAGGGAATGTGTGTGTGTAGTGGGGACTTGGAGGAGGGTGGGGACGGCCTGCTCGTGGAGTGCGTAGGACTGATTGCTAATTTGTGGAATGACAGGATTGCTTCCCAAAAATTTCTTTGGGGGCTGGAACAAATAGGAGGTCCTGCAGGAGGCAACAAACCAAAATGCAAAAAAACCACCATAAAATGAGAAAAGACGGCTGACCAAGGACGTGGCGGCTTAACAGCCTCCCTGCAGGAAAAGACGCGTGCATTGTCCCCTCTGTGTGACCAGCCCTGGGAAAGGGCCGCCCACAGCACCCAGGGAGCCAGGCTGCCTCAACGGGGGTGTGGCTGCCGGACCAGGGGAGCTCACTGTCCTGTGGGTTTTGCGCAGGCCTGGCGGTAGGAGTGACTGGTGGTGGTCAGTGTCACCCTGTGAGAGGTTTCGACACATGGACTGAACTTGAGGGGGTGACCAGGGTTGTGCTGAGGTTTTAGGGCTGTGACTGCAGGCCCTGGAAGTGCTCGGGTTCCTGGAAGGAAAGGAGAGGCTCGGGGGTGGGAAGGGTGCCGTGCGTCTTGAAATATCTGTGGGCTGCTATGGGGGAATGGGGTGTGTGCCCCAGAGACTGAGTGGTGAGTGATGTGTGCATTTACTGAATGTTTACTCTGGAGCGGGTTGTACCTGGGTTATCTCATTTATTTCCCATCCGTCTTATGAGGTGAGTGCTAAGAGGCTGGTGCCAGGGTGGGGACGGGGTGGAGCAGAGGCTCCCTGGTCAGATGCGGGGCAGTACGCACTCTTTAGCACGCCTCCATTTCCATGAGGGTTTTTTTTTTTTATCTCATTTGGGGAGCTGTGGAAGCAAATGCGCTGTCTCCCTCTGATGAGAGCAGCAAAGTCTAGACACCAGAAATCCCTACTGATGGAAAAGCTTTGCTTCATTTGTTCCCCAGAGAAAACCTTGGAGGGTGTCTGTCTTTCTGAAGAGCCTGATTTTTCCTAATTTCTTTTCACAAGTGGGAGTGTGCTTGGTGGATCCACACCCCGCCTGTGACCCAGAATAGCTGTGCATCCTCGGGTAGGATGGATACCTCTCTGAGCCTTGATATTCTCATCTGTGAAATGGGGATAAAAACAGGACCTAACTTTTAGGCTTCAATGGAACAGTGCCACGTGATAAGGTCCCTTGCACAGCACCTACATTTAGCTTGTGCTCAGTGAATGCTTTCTCTTGTCAACATAAGTAACAATACTCAAAGCAGCAATTTGGCCATTGGGTATAGAATGATGGGAAACGCAAGCTCCCCCATCTCAGAGCTTTTACTATGGAGACATGATTAATATGCACATCACTGTCACAACAGGTGCCAGCAGAAGGCGTCTGGGGACGTGTGAGGGGTCAGAAAGGTGGTGGGGTGTGTGGGGGGTTGGTGTTTGGGGGGCAGGGTTCTTGGGAATTAAGTTCTATGTGTGTGAGTCAGGAGCATCCAACCACTGCTCCCAACACACATTTCTGAAACGTAGGATGGAATCAGATTTTTAGGATTCCCTCTCTGTCGTACTTGCAAAACAGCACTAAAAAGACCAGGCCGATACCACAAGCACCAAAGCACACAAAATGGAAATCATTTGAAAGCATTAAAAATAAAAACGTAGGTAACACTTTTCGTCAGTCTGAAAAGAAAAGATAAAACATTCCCCTGGCCAGGCCCACAGCAGCTCTAAGCCTTGCGAATCCTTTGGCTCCAAGCAGCTGGGGTGAGGGTGGGGGTGGGGGGGTGGGGCGGAAGAGGCGCAGAGGAGGGGCCCTGGTGGGGAGGGGACTTGAGATAAGCTTTTAGGAAGAGTTCCATCTTAAATAGAAACAGCTCTTGTCAACATGGCTGGTTGGTGGAAGTGCCCAAGGTGTGCTCTCTGGATTCATGTCCCCTTCCTGTCCCACTTGGGGTCAGAGGTTTGGGGGTGAGAACCTCAGCCCCATCTGCCGTCCTTGAACCTCTGGAACATCCTTGGTTTCCTTCCCGTTTCATCAGGGATGTGGTTTTGCTTCTAACCTCAAACCTGGACACCCCTAAACTCCTGTGTCTCTGCCCACCGCGTTGTGGCCGGCTGCAGAATTCAACGTTCATAATGCTGATAAATCTGATAACGTGTCTTTCCCACTTCGCTACAAGACAGTCTCCCTACTTCCCCTTGCTGCCAAGATGTAATTTCAACTTTTTTCTTTTTCTTTTTTCTTGTTTGATAAAATGCCCTTTATAGAGGAGACAAAGTCCGAGACATAAAGCTTTAACTGGTTTCATCTCTTTTAATGTTGTTTTTTTTCTATGTTCTGCTTTCTACTTAATCTTTCCATTTAGTAAGCACAGAGCATTGGCCTCAGGCTAGAAAGATGGCTAAGAACTGTCAGCCCAGTTGGCGAGACCGACGTCAGGGTGAGCCCACGAAGGCCAGTGCTGTGGCTGGCGGAGGCCGGGGCAGGCCAGTGGGGCAGACCCCAGGGTTCTGGGCTCTCGCGTTGGCACTGTGGAAAGGGGAGCAGCAGACTAGTCATGATTGACGCCCCTTCCTCCCCTTCGTCCTTCCGTCATCAGTAGACATATTGAGTGCCTTCACATACAGGGCACTGTGGCTGAACAATAGTCCTGTACCCAGGGGGTCTTCACCCAGGCAGCTGGGCATCACTGCCGCAGCATCGGAAACCACTGTGCTCACCTGGAAAGACACTGGCTTTTCTCCTCGGTGGGTCAGGGGAGGGCCTTCCTCCGCCCAAACTCTCTCCGTCCAACAAACAGGGTTATTTCTCTAACATTGACCTTGTTGTAAGGATGGTGGGATAAAATATGAGTGTCTGGCATGTGTCAGGCATTGAACAGGTTGTGTTTTACAGAAGGAACTCTGAGGTGAAGGGATCACGTAGACTCTCAGAAGTGGTCCAATGGTCCATCCTGTGTCTCTAGGATGCTTGGATGTGAACGGAAGGAAACGATGTGGAGGATGTGGGGAGGCTGAGAAACAGAGGAGCCTCCTCAGCTCTTGGTGCCCATGTCGCCCTTCAGAGTGACCTCAGGATGAGGTTGGACCGGTTTCCTTTTACTTATTACTGTCCACACTATTTGAAGACGTGTAAATCACATACACTCCTCTCGTCGAGGAGATCCTTCTTAGTTTGCTCTCCCCCCACAGTAGAGCCTGAGACAGAGATTGGGGGGGGTGGTACCCAGGAAGGGAGGTGTGGGAGGAGAAACCAATGAAGCGTGTGCAGTGTGAGCTTCAAGTTGGGTCCCAGGGTGCAGGGCATACCCACAGCTGTCCTCGCAGAGGACAGGGTGCTTGTTCTCTGGATCTCACCCCACCCGCCTAGGGCTGCCCTTGTGAGTGTTGACTCTCCAGCACTCCTGCAGTGCTACCTCCCCCTCCCCCTCGCCACCCCGCAGGATTAAGTGGGGAGACCTTCTGGGTGCTTGATGTGGGTGCTGTCAGCCTGCCTGGGAGCAGCCCCTAGAGCTGTGGCTGGAGTCAAGGGGCACCAAGGGCCACTGCTCTGGTTCTGTCCATGAAGATCCCTGACTTATTTCAGGGCATTGCACAAACACAGCCCCCGCATGGATGCTCCACCCTGGGGTTGCTTGCCAGCAGCTTCATTTACCTTGCAGATCATTAGATCAAGTACCAAACCCTGCTGTTCATGCTCCATTCATCCAAACGTCTGCCGAGGGCTCGCCGTGTGCCAAGGGCTTGCCTGGCCCTGGGAGCAGAAATGCAAACAAGAGACTCAGCTTCCGATTTTGATGAACTCGCAGCCTAGCAGTCAAAAGCACTCTGTGAATAAAAAAGGGTTTTGGGTCGAAGAAGTCTGGGGAAGTCTGTGTGTCATGCCCGTGTGCTCTGAGGAGTCACAGTGTACACAAAAGCTCTGAAAGGCCTACAGTAAGTAAACCACTTCAATGTTGTCTAACCCAACTTTTCCCAAGTGCGTGTGACCGTCGTGTAACCAGCCTGCCGCGCTCCCCTTTCTTCCCGGCCTTACTGAGGTACAGCAGATACAACGTTGTGTTACTTTAAGGCGCACGACGTGCTGATGTGCTGTACGTGTGTGTTGCAAAGTGATCACCACAGGAAGTCTGGTTAGTGTTCGTCAGCTCACACAGTTACAGTGCTTTTTTCTCGTGATGAGAACTTTTAAGATCTAGTCTCTTCGCAGGTTTCAAGTACACAATGCAGTGTTGTTAGCGAGTCACCATGCTGCGTATTGCCTCTCCAGAACTTACTGTCCGGTAACTCAGTTTGTAGTTTTTGATCATCTTTGCCCATATTCCAACCACCCCCCTACCACCACCCTGCATCTGGTGTTCTCTGTATCTATATCTATAAATTTAGTTTTTTAAGCTTCTACATGTAAGAGATTATATGGTTTTTGTCTTTCTCTGACTTATTTCACTTAGCATAATGCCCTCAAGTTCTAGCCATATTATTGCAAATGACAAGGTTTTCTTTTTATGATTGAATAATATTCCATTGTGTGTATGGATCTAGATAGATAGATAGATAGATAGATACAGGATCCGGCAGATGTAACACCTGCTTGAGTGTGCTTGGTAGGGTAATAATATGGGTGTAATAATTTATAGTTTTAATTTCAACATTTCATATAAAATGTCATATGGTGTGCTTGAGTGTGATATTGTCATGTTACAGAATTATATGGTTATGATTTTGTAAAAAAAAAAAAAAGTGGGGAGGCAGTTCTGGCTGGTGTGGCTCAGTGGATTGAGTGCCTGCCTGCGAATCAAAGGGTTGCCAGTTCAATTCTCAGTCTAGGGCACATGCCTGGGTTGCAGGCCAGGTCCCCAGTTGGCAACTACATTAAAAAAAGGGGGTGTTATTTGTGCTGGACCATATATGTGTATATGTATAACATATTAGGTAACATATACCTATATATAACACATATCTGTATCACACATACCTATCATATGATTTATAGATACATGTGTAACCTCACTTATTCCTTATCCTTTCATCCATCGATGGGCACTTAGGTTGTTTCCCTGTCTTGGCTACTGGGAATAATGCTGCAGTGAACGTGGGGTGCAGATAATCTCTTCAAGACAGTGATTCCATTTCCTTTGGATAAATACCCAGAAGTGGGATTGCTGGATCAGATGGTAGTTCTAGCTTTACTATTTTGAGGACCTTCCATACTGTTTTCCACAGTGGCTGCACCAATTACTCCACTTTTAAAGTGAGAAGTGCGGGCAGCTCCATTTCTGATTCTTCCACTTCTACTCAGTGCCGGGGGTGCCATGGTGAGGCTGCAGGTTTGCCTCTGGGGCTCACCCTGTACACCCCCTCACAAGCTGTGGCAGGTCCTCATGCCTTTCTCAGCATCTCCCTTCTGGAGGGGCCCCTCTGCTGCTCAGGGTCCCCCTGGTCTGGAGGAAGATTGTGGAAGCTCATTTACTCCCAGGCCTTAGTGACTCATGCGTCCCCTTCAGACTTATTTCAAAGAGCTTTGAACACGGGTGCCTAAGAGAACAGTATCCCGAAGGAATGACTCTCTAATGGAAGCATTTAAAGTACTATGGCACCTGTTAGGGAAGATGAGTTTTGATGGAAAGGGCGTGGCTCCCAGCACTGCCTCTGAAGTCACTCTGCCTAAGACTGTTCCTGCTTTTACTCTCCAGCTCTGGAGTAACAGACTCCTCTGCTCAGTTCTCGGGATACCACGGGTCGCTGATCGTGGACGCACGTGATGGAAAACCACCTGCTGGTGTTACTGTCAGGTGCGGTCAGATCCAGACTTCGGTGTTGGTGCCCACCCCTGCCACTGCCCTGCCAGGCCCCGTGCCATCCTCTGTCTGACGTGCACCTGTGCTCTTGCTCTTCTGGCCTCAGAGGGGCATGAGCTGGGTGCCTGAGTCTGGCCCTGGGATCCAGGCCCTGCCCTACGCCTCCTCTCTAGAGACTGGGCTGCCCTCTGGCTTCCACTTGCGTTTGCCTGTGGGGGGAACAGGCAGGAGATGAAGATGAGTAGAGTCAGAGGGTGGGTGTTCGCACCCTGCCACCTCACCACAGGTTGTCTATGAACCCCTGCTCCAGGCTGCATCACTGTTCCACAAGGCCACCCTCTCCAGGTTCGGGGGATGGCTCCCTTCTCTGAGCTTTTGAGTTGTCCTGACTCCTGTTGCTGGCGCTAGGTCCCTGTACCACCCTCTGCTGGTCTTTCTATACTCTGTGCTCAGCTTTGTAAAGTTGTCCCTTTCTGAAGCTCTCCCCAGTTACCCATTTGGGTATCCTGAGACCCTGACATGCAAGAGGGTCACCAGCTCAGAAGGCAGAGCATGGCTGAAGGTGTAAAGTGTCCTGCACCCCCATGTCCCTCCTGCCTCCCTAGCTGAGTCTTCCTTGAGGGCGAAGCTCAGTCCCTGGGCTGGAATGCAGGAGTCTGGAAGACCAATTGGGTCTTCTTCCCAGGTAAGGCCACGGGCTTCGCCATTGCCTTCCAGGTGGCCCTTCTGCACTGTGCATTGCAGGGAAACCTGTTTGTGTTGCAAAGCCCAAATTTCGGGCCCACGAATTTGGTGCCCAGATGGTGCTTGTGTTTACGAAAGCCCAGCACACTGACAGGACCCGCAGCCACATGGATAAACATTTTGCCTTTTTTCTCAGGCAATATTTGAGTCTTTCAAATTTAATTGCTGTCAAGGCAGGATGCTTGCGTCCCGAGGCAAAGCAAATAGTGAGGCCTCCAACGGGGCTATGTGGTGGCAGGGGCGCCAGCTGGACTCCCTGGCCGGCCACTGAGGAGCCTGTCAGCATCGACTTGGTCCTGCTGCATGTGCTGGGGGCACTGAGGCTCAGGGAGCCTGCCCAGAACCTGTGGCCGTGTTGAGTTTGTTTTGACACAACGAGAACCTGAAGTTAGGAACAAAATAATAATAAAATCAGATACCTTCCTCAGACATCAGTGGTGGGCACTCATCTGCTGTGACCAGTGGGATTTTGTTTGGGTCCCTGAAGGCTAGGTGCAGGAGTGTGGGGTTTGATCTTGAAATTACTGGGCCTAGGGCAGCTGCTAGTTTGTATGAAACCTTTGTGCAAATTAGACTAAGGCAGTCCCTCTGGCAGGGCATGTCCCCATACCTCAGCAGTGTCACAGCGTGGCAAGTGGAGTGGCCACAGGATTTCAGCACCCACGTAGCTGTGGGGGCTTCCTTGTGCGGGGCCTGGTACATGGCCAAGGTGGTACTTGGTCTAAGTAGTTGCCGGTGGTATTTTTAAAATATCCTCTGTCCTTTTTTTATCTTTCTCATTTCTTTTCTTCCTTTTTGCTTTTTAAACATCACCATTCACCCCTTGGCTTACAGTTACAAGGTGTGGTGGGAGGCTGCTCTGTGTTCCTGCCGTTCCTTCTATCTCACTGTGGCTGGCAAACCTCTCCTTATGTTTCCCACCCAGGGAAGGAGTGTTTGCTGGAGACTCCCCGAATTCTCCCACCATCACCTCCCTTTTTTCATTATACTTGAATTTGCCTCAATTATTTCAGTCCCTTGCATGTAATAGAAGCAGTTGGACCCCTTGCCCATTGTGGTCTTATGGAGGGCGCCTCATATCAGTCACTTTTTTCCCGAAGCACTTGTTACTGGTGCTCACTCTGTGCTGGGAACTGGGGAGATAAAGATGAATGGATGAGACTAGTCCCTGCCCTTGAGAAACTCATAATCTAGTGGGGGAGTGAGGCATGTAAACAGATAAATCACAGTCCATTGGTGTGCTTGCTGCAGCAGGACAGGAGCAGAGGAGGCGGGGGAGGGGCTCGGGTGATGCCTACTGCCGGGTGCAGTGGACGCAGGGAAGGCCCTGCTGAGGAGCTGCCCCATGGGCCTCCTCTTAGGACAGGGGTGTCGACCTCATTTTTACTGGGGGCCACATCAGCCTTGCAGTTGCCTTCAAAGGGCCTAATGTAATTTTAGGGTTGTATAAATGTAACTACTCCTTAACTAGGCGCAAGGAGCTCAGTGCTGCCACCAGGTAGAAACAAGGTGCCGGGCAGATAAAACAAGGTGGAGGGCTGGATTTGGCCTGCGGTCCTTGTGTTTGCCACCTGTGTCTTAGGATGAGGAGACGGGGATCATGCATAGAAAGGCAGGGAGGGGAGTAGGTGCCGAGTCCTGGGCAGATAGGGCACAATCAGGGCAAGGTGGGAAGGGACCTGGCTGAAACCCTAGGTGTGTGACGCTGGGCTGATGGGGCGGTGGGGTGGGGACTGGGACTTTCTGAGGAGCGTGGAGTGCCCTGGGTGTGAAGAAGACCACATTTTCCTTTCTGGAATGCACTCCAGGAAGCAGTGTGGAGGGTGGCGGTGAGGAGGGAGACTCTGGTCAGACAATTCTGGGTTCTCATCCTGGAGCTGCTATTTCCTTTGGCAAATCAGTGAATCTTCTTGAGCCTCCATTTTCTTATTTGCAAAATTGGGGTGCTGACTCTAATAATGCTGACTTAGTTGGGTTGTATGCAGGACTGGGTGAGATAGTATTTGTAACAGAGTTCCTGCTGGTGGGTTAAGTACAGGACCTGAATGGGTTTCAAGTATGTGGACATTGGTTCCCTCAGGGCTCAGGGAGGCTGGGCAGGACACGGCGGTAGGATCTGTTCACCCCAGGGGCCTCACGCACTTCCTGTCGGCGTGGCCTGACTTGAGTCGGGTGGAAACCTCCAGTCCACATAGCACTTGGTGAGGTTCTCCTACCTAGTAAGTCCTCAGTAAGCATGGCTGTTTGTTGATGTCCGTCCTTGTATTCATAGTACAGAGAGGAGCGGGACAGAGAGGAGAGCTGGGTCCAGGGACGTTTCTGAGGTAGAACCGACAGAATTTGGTGATGCGTTGGGTTTCAGGGAGAAGGCGGCACCCCTCAAGAGAGGGTGGCTTTGGGTTGCCCGTGGGATTTTGGGTGTTGTAGACTGGATGGGGGCCATGCTAGTCATGTCCGTGGAGCGTGTGGGTGTGAAGCAGGAACGTGAACTGAGGAAATAGAGATTCAAACGGAGACCGTCTGGTAGACTAACTTTTTCCAGAAGTATAGCAAGTTAGAGAAGAAGGAAGACAGGGTAGGGTGTGGTCAGGGGGAATGCTGGGGGCATGTGAGAGACTTCGGGACACTTGCAGGCTAAGGGGACAGAGGCAGAGGGTTCGAAAAACTAAAGACAAAAGGGAAAGAGGGCGTAACACCTTCCCCCAACTTTGCTTCTGTGGACAGCGTCAGGCCTGGTGGAGGGATGTCTGCCTATAACCGGCAGTTGGCTATTGTCCAGGTATGATTTACAATACGGCATCAGTTTCAGGTCTAGATTATTGCCCTCCACCAATCGCCAGGTTCCCTGCTGACAGTGAGCCAGGGGTCAAACAATTCAATCAGGTGCCACCACTTATAAATTGAAAATCAGTGGGGTGCAAAATGGATTACCATCAAAATCCATTCAGGTGCAAAACCAAATTTTAAACCCCCTAACCTTTAAAAATCACTCTTTTTCTGGTTCTTCCCGATGCCCTGACATTGAATTGTAATATCCCTCAGATAAGCAAGCGTCGATAGAAATGCCTGCAGGGACAAAAAGTGTCAAGGGAAGAACTGATCGTGCCTTCCTGTTAGAATTTGCAAACACGGTGAATTTATGAATTAATACTTCGGCAATTCCATTAGCTTCTCGAAGGCAGAGGTTCTCCAACTGAAGTGTGCAACAGAATCACCAGGAGGGCTTATTAAACTTGAGATTGCGGTCTTGACCTCTGTGTTTCTGACTCAGTAGGTCTGGGGTCAGGCCCAGGAAATTGTATTTCTAGTCAATTCCCAGAAGATGCTGATGCTAGGGTCCTGCTGTAAGAGCTAGGAATGCTTTGATAAGCTGGCAGACATGGATTGATAAGAACTTATCAGTGAAGGCCCCATTGGACCAGGTGTTGAGTGTGTTTAGGGGCTTTAATTTTGTTCAGGAAACCTGGGAAGTGACCCATTCGAGGACGCACAGCTCGATCTGAGTGCTATGTGTTCAGGGGTGAGGTGGAGCAATGGGATGGAGAAAAGGGAAGAGGCCCCGTCTAGCTCAGCGTTCCATAAGACCGTGTGTGATAAGCACAAATGACCCCTCATTGTGCTTATAACCCTCATGAAGTTCGAAGCCTGCTCTCTGTTGGTCCAGGGGTGCAAACTGTTAATGTCTTTTGATGCCATGACTTGAAAATTAGTTTTTTTAAGATTAAATGGACATGGGTACCGCCTTCTTCACATACTATCAGCCTAAGCTGTGGCTCTCCCCACCTCTGAACGATGCCAGAGATGGATGCGTTTTTCTACCTAAATTGATGGTGTTTGATTTTAGTTTGACTCTTCTGCTCTTTTGGAGTCAATGTGACTGCCTTGGATAAACTGTAGGCATCACCAGGCTTAATAGAAATCCAGTCCCTTTCCGCAGGACAGAAGAGTGGATCTCGGAAACTGGCCCCCAAATGATTGCTGCCCCCTTAACACTTGGTTTCCTGTCTCTCTTTGCCAGGAGAAATCGAGCGGTGCACGTACATCAAATACCACTATTCCTCAGCCACCATCCCGAGGAACCTCACCTTCAACATCACGAAGACCATCCGGCAGGATGAATGGCACGCCCTGCGTAAGTACAGCTGAGTTTCTTGCTTTGACCATGACCTTTGGAGGGCTCAGATTCGGATGCCCAGCAAGAGCTGGGTCTGGACAGAGGGGTGCGCCTCCTTCCAAGGCCTGTGGTCAATCCCAGAACACGGTGGCAATTCCTTACAGTGTCCATGTCTATGGGTGAGAATTGCCTCAGTTGGTTTTGATTGCATTGTAGATTGAGGAGTTTGCGTCTAAAATCAAAACAAAAAAACAACTGGCAGTTAGACAGTGATTGGTGATCTTCTTTCTCTACCTGGTGGGCCTTTAAGATTTCACCTACCCGACCAGACCTACTCCTGTGGTTTGATTCTAGCACATCTCCAAGTTGCGTGGAGTGTTATTGTGGCCGCCTGTGAATCCCTTGTGTCGTCCTTTGTCCCGGGTGAGATCACTGTTGGTTACCGGCTGCATGGCACTGGGGATTTGCATTTGAGTGGGGTCACCAAGGGGTCAGGTCTGGTCTTCTACTTAACAACGTTCCTGTTTCCCCAGAATGGTGGGCTTTGGGACCCCGGTTCTCACACAGTTGCTCAGCAAAGATCACAATATCTGCTTCTGTTGCTGGGGAATTGCTTGGTCAGGGATCCTCAGAGACTTAAATCGTGATGGAAGGCTGAGTCAATGAGCAAACAGTTGGCTATTTTTACCCTTCTGCGCCATGGGGGCTCCCTGCTGTGTGTGTCAGGAATGTTCTCCCTCACTGCCGGCACCGCTCCTCAGGTGAGCATGTCCTGACTCTTAGCAAGCTCCGTGATGCTGTCGTCACATTTGTCATTTCTTTCCTATCCCGGCTTTGTCCACATGTCTCAAGGTTAAGATTCCGTTTACACGGATATGTGAACGAGGGCCTTTTATTGTTTCTTGATAAAAAGGTTGGCAAACTTCGAAGAAGGCCAAAACCATCTTTCTCCTTATTGTTGCCTGGTTATCTTTCGCATGCCTGGGGTCTCCCAGGTGTACATTTCACTTCCCGGTTGGGCTTTAATCAAACAACTGTAGTTTGGGGTAGGGGGTGAGAGAGCCAGATAGAATGGAACAAAACAGGCCAATCAGTCATTGATTTCAGGAAAGAGACTGTGGGCAGGTGTCTGGATGATTGCTCCTCTCTGCCACTGGCAGGACAGGTGTCAGCGGGTTGAAAGTCGTTATCCGAACTGTTGCCCCTAAAGTTTTATCATTCCTAGAGGTACTAACCAGAGCATGGGGACAGAGAACTCATGTTCAAAGACCATTCCTACCTGTTAGCCACTCAGTGAAGCACACTGCACACTTACTCAATTGTAATGTGAGATTTGCCTTAGACAGAGAGTCTCCTCATCAGGGTTCCTAATTTCCTTTTTTGGAGGAAGACATGCAAGGAGCCAACTTCATGTATACCCCGGCCATGACTGCTCACTTCTCACATTGCATTGATTTAATGTGGTCAGTTATAGGGGCCTAAAAGGAGTGTTCAAGATGCATGAGAGGCCTTGTTGAATAACCACTTAAATATAATTTAAGTCATGGGAGTCGTAACGGGATCCAAGAAAGAAGACATTATTGACACAGCAGCTGCCATGCAAATTCGCTCAGTTCAACCCAAGTTGCTGAGTTTCTCTATGCACCGGGGCTGCTGCGGGGAGGTCTTTGCGGGAGCTCACAGCTGGTGGTGTAGGAGGGGGTGGGGGGAAGAGAGTTACATTCACAAAGCAAATAAATTACAGGGCAATGCAATAATTATGATAGTTCCAATATAGTAAAACTGCTTCCAGCAGTGGAGACGGTTTGTGAAAGTTTTTCAGCAAGGAGAGTTGTTTTAGTGTCAGTTGCACCGATGTCCTTCACGGGACACCTGGTAGAACAGTTGGCCTCCACACAGTGGGTATCTGGGATTCAAATAGGTTGCCGGTCGTAGCATCACTGGAAATACGTTCCATGGCGCCGGCAAAGACCAAAGGAGAGAGGAGGCTGAGGTCTATCCAATGTTCTTGAGCCCCGTGTCTCCAGGGTCCTTGTTCCCGAAGGAGGTGCAGTTGGGTTGTACAAAAACCAGTGTGCAGCTTATGCTGTGACCTGGGGGGGGGGGGCGGCACAGGTTTCTTTTTAACTGATCAGGCTGTCTCAGCCATTGATGTTTGCAAAGGTTTTGGGCACCCCGTGCTGGTGAAGTGGAGGCTGCTTTTTGGTGTGAGGTTTGCTTGCCTCTTTCACTGAGGGGCCTGGTGGGCTCTTACGCAGGCAGAGAACGCTTGCCGTTCCTGACATCACCGACAGCTATTTTTAGCTAGAGGGCAGGTGAGCATCTGCCTCATCTGAAGTTGGTGCTCTGTGTCCTTGGCAATGCTGGCCTAATGGGAAAGCACAGCAAATGTCCAGCTAATTTTCAAGGGTCAGCTATTGACGGTATTAGGTGGGAGGTGGGCACGTAAACCCTCTTGGAAATAAAGCAGAAATGATCAAAGATTAGCAAACGCCTAAGGTCCAGCTTTGGAAATTAAAAAAAAAAATCAGACTCTGATTTCTTTACTTGAGAGCCCTTTATTCTTTGATATTGTCAATAGGATCAAAGAAATTCATTCGTTACAAGATTGGTTATTATTTTATAATTTGACCATAACATCTTACATTCTACAATTTTTCTCTGTACGTAATTTTTGCAAAAGGAAAGAAATTTGTTTTTTTCCCCCCTGAGAGAACTTCTGGCAAATATTTTGGACTCTGGTTAAACTTAGGTTACACATTTTTCATCAGGAGTTTGCATGCGGTCACCAGTCATTGATGTGGGAAAAAAAATTCCAACAGGAAAAACACAGTTCGGTTTAAAAATTATGCTGTGGTTTTGAGCAGTCAACCCCACCAATGGGAGGCCTAACTATTTGGCTGTGAGCTCATCACCAATGGTCACATGACCAGCAAGGGAAAGGCTTACAACTCCAAGGGTAAAGAGGTAATAACCACTTTGGGAAGTAAAGGCCAGACAGTCAGATCTGGCTGTGCATGTGTGTGTGTGTGGTTTCTGGGTATGAGGTCTGAATGCTCAGTTGTCTGGGTGGTGTGGACAAGGCTCTGACTTTGGCTTGGATGGTGATTGCTGGTGACATCGTGTGTCCCTATTTGTCCTTCCACGCTGGCTGGAGCTCCCTGGGAGAAGGCAGAATTCCTTCTGGAGTTGAGACCGGAGCCGTCTGTCCACTCAGGCCTGGCCACCTGCCCAGGGCAGCCCACTGGCCTTCCAACCTGCCTGCTGCCTCCCATTAGGTCCCAGTGACCTGAGTGGCATTTGTCCAGCTTGGTAGGCTCTGGGTGTGCTGCCCTCCTGACCCAGATCTTCCTACATCTTCAGAGCCAGAGCAGGACAAGTGTCACCAGGCCAGAGAGGACAGGACAATGGCTGCAGGAGATGAGCTCAGCTAGTGCCCCTCCCTGGGCAGGTTTTGTGGTTTAACATTTTGACTGACAGAATCAGATTGGCAGGGATTGGGGGAAGCAGGCGGGCATGGCCATGGTGCTTTAAGTGGTACTGTCTCCTCTCACAGGCTTTTCTAGGTGAGCTTGCCGGGCTTGTTGGGAAAATTGTATTCTGTGCCACCCAAGAGCCCCTGAGGTCATCCGAGTGGCCTGACCTTTGCTCTCCCTGCCACTAGTGTCCCTCTGATGTGTCCTCTCAGCACCACCAAGGGCCAGGACACTGGTCAGTGGTAGAGCCAGGGGAGTTGGGTAGGAGGTGAGCCTGGCGTCCATGATAGGGACTGTGTGGCCAGGAGTCAGGGAAAGCAGGTCTGGGTGCTGACCCTGAGAGGTGAGCGCTTCTGCAAGGAGGAGCCTGTGGGCAGTGGATCTGGGCCTAGGGCTGTACCTGGAGACCCTGGGGAGGCTGACAGGGGGCACCCCCTGGAAGGTGTGAGGAGGGCAGCCCTCTCTCACCACCAGCTCTCCTGATTGGCTTGGCAGGGACTCTGGGCAGCTGCCACGGAGGTTCCCTCCGGGCTGGAGCCCTGAGATGCTGTGCTTGGGAGCTCGGGCTTTCTCATGCTACTTGGCGTTTTCAAGATGGAGGTTTCTGCTCGCAGTTGATTGCCCCTGGCAGCAGGAACTGGGAGCTGGGGCTCCACTTCCCTGCAATCGGATCTTCTTCATTCTCTTTCAAGAGGCTGAGAGCCAGGAAAGCTAGAGATTTTTTTCAAGCCTCCTTCTGTCAAGACTGAGCTTTCAGCTAATTAGATTGGATGGTCACATGGTGCATTTCCAGCTGGCCAGGGAGGGAGCGAGGGGGAGAGATGGCCTCCTCCCCCACCCCCCTGCTCCCCACCGCAGGCACCTGAGGGCATTCACCCCACCCCACTCACACAGATGCAAACACACTCACAGGAGGCCTGGAGAGCAGAATTAGAAGAAACATGGTAGAGTTAAACAGGGAGGGAGGAGATAAGAGAAGGGGCCTTGGGGAGAGAAGAGAGGTAGAAAGACAGACAGAGGTGGAGGCTGAGACCTTGGGGAGGAGCAAGGACATTTCATGGACATGTGTCTAAAAGGGAGAAGTCAAAGTCCAGGCCGTCTTGTCTGATGCAGACACTTGAATGACACACTTGGCTCTCTGTCCCCGAATCTCTTGACCACTCACAATGGGTCCTGTAGGTCAGCTCAGTCTTGGGGACCAGCCCCCGCCCAGCTGTATGATGAGGAATGCAGCCTGTCCTGCTGCTCTGGTGCGGCTGTCGGTGTAGGACCCATAACCTTGCTCTGCTTGGTCAAGCCCTACCTGGTCCTTCCTCGCCTGGCCTCTCCCATGGCTGCTTCCGCACCCTCCCCTCTTTCCAGAGTCAGCACATCCTGCCCACCCACCCTAGTCTCTTAGTGCCGTCTAGTACTCCCTCCAGCCACTCTCAGGAACTGCCCACCTCTGAGACCCAAGGCTGCCCCTTGCCTCTCTCCATGGCCATTATTGCTCTCTGCCCTTGGACTTAGGTTGGCTTTTGGCCCAGTGGCACTTGCCTTCTCCTTTCTTGGTGGACTGGCCTGGCTGCTGGACTAGCCTGCTCATCTGACCTCTGGCATGTCCTCCTAGGTAGACTTCTGGCTTCCCAGCCCAAGAGTTGTCCAGGTCCCTGGTCCTTCCTTCCTCAGCCTCCCTTGGTTATGACAAGGTGAATGCGGTGGACCACAGGGCTTGGGAAGAAAAGAACATCTATAATTACAACAGTGATAACCACCTCTTTGTTCATATCAGCTATACTGCTCCTTGGAGGGGGGCCAGGGGTTTCCTCCTAGGAGCCCAGTCTGCATTGTTCTGGCTCCTCCGCAGACCGGGTAACCAAGCAGGGAGGGGGAGGCTGCCTACTGGTCCTGTCTGAGACCAAGGACTCCGAATGAGGTCTGGCTGCCAGCAGACTGCCTCCAGCTATTTTTTTCTTTTTGTTTTTGGCGGATGTTATGTAAAACAGCCTAATGAGGTAAACATCCCGGATGTGAGAAGCCTAGGTCCCCTGCAGCGCAGCCATTTTTCCTTTCCTGTGGCCGCAGCTGAGCCCAGCCGGTGTGAGGCTGTCACTGTGTGCAGTCTGCTGTGAGCTGCCTCTTGCTCGCGAGACTGGCATCCATGGGGGTCAGCTAGCAGGAAGCCGTCCCCGGGATTGAGAACGCTTGGTAGCACACTCAACCAACAGAGCATCACCATATGTCCCTTGGTATTCCAAAGTCTTTGCTTTTTTGCAAGCCATTTCACTTCTTTCTGTCCCCACCCGGCCCTTGCAGGGGATGTTGTAAACCTTTCAGGAGACCCACAGCCTGCAGCCCATTGGCTGCCCCGTGTCTGTTCTCCCAGCACTGTTTCTGCGGCAGGCCAGGCAGAGAACACAAGCCCCTTCATGAAGTGTTGCCCCTACCCTTGCTTTTACAGCAGGAACACATGCCAGACACTCCTTACCTCTGCCAAAACGTACCTGCGCTCAGTCCCCTCCCCTCAGGGACTGTGTCCCAGTAGTAAGACAACAGCCTTACTACTTGGATGAGCTTGTTCGAGCTGTTAATATCTTCTTGGATTGCCTTCTCCGATAGCGTTTTTATCTTTCAGAGGACCTACCTGGAGGAATGACAGGGAGGTGAAGACAGGTGGAGACACTATGAACGATAACACATGTGCAGCTGGCCATCTGCCTACTTAGACGGCTGGCCCGGCAAGGGGTCCATGACAGAAACGAAGGGGTCTTAGGAGTAGGGACGGGAGAAGGCCTGGAGTAGAGGTGGGATGGCGCTGGGTACAGTCTTTTCTGCTCAAGACATCACGCACTGAAGCAAATCTGAGGACCACCGTGCGGGCGTAACTGCAGTCTTCAAGCCACAATTCATCTGAATGTGCGGGTCCAATTCTGTGCTGGGAATTAGTCGGAAGTGTGGCCTAGAGGCATCTCTCAGCTCCTACAGATTGGAAACTGTTTTCTTTCTGCTGAGCATACAGATAAGGTCCCCACAAAGGAGAACTGGGCACAACCCTACTGGCATCCTTCATCCATTTGTTCATTTACTCATTCAATATTCATCGGTTGCCTATTCTGGGCGGAGCCCTGTGGTAGGTGCTGGAGGAGATGTTAAAAGGTATTCTGCTTTCCAAATTGGGTAATGTATCTCCAGGTGCCAGCCAGGCAAGTGATCAAACTGCTTGTTGCTTAGTGTTTATTGACCACCCAGAGAATGCAGGCTCCTCCTGCCGATGTGCACACCCCACCGGTCCCAGCCTCCGTGCTTAAACGAGCAAGGAGTCATTGCAGGGGAAACAAAGCAAAACGTAAGACCAAGCTACCGTATCACAGAGGCATGGCCTGTTTTTCACAGCAAGGAAGAAGTGGGGATGGTCTAGGATCTGCCTGTTCCTGTTCCTCGAGGGGGATCTGTCGTAGCTCCAGGTGCTGAATAAGGCAGGGGATCGATGGGTAAGACAGTCCGAACTCGTTGTCCAGGTGAGCCACAGTGGGGACAGGGTGGAACCAGGCCAGAAGCTGAGTGTTCCATTGGGCAGGAACAGCTCAGCAAGAGGGAATCTGGGCTGGATGAGACACAGATGTCTGGCAGCAGACACTTGTCATCAAGGCTGTGGATCAGCAGGTGTGACCACCACAGGTGCTCCTTTGGGGCTTTAGGATTGCAGGATTCAATAGGGAGGAGGTGTGGCTAAAGGAAGGCAGGTCCCAGCCCTCCAAGAAATCTGGAGTGTTAGGGAGTTAGAATAAGAAACAGAGAGTAGTGGCTATGAGACAATCCCTGTTAGAGCTGGGGTAGATGGGTCAGGGTATTGTGCCTGAGATCTTTTAAGTCAGAGCAGCAGTTGCAAATTGTGGTCAGGATTGGTCCTGGGTAGGGGGCGAGGCTGCGCTGAGGTTGGTGGCAGGACCGTAGGGAGGGCAGGGGCCAGGCAGGCATCTGGGAACCCGAACGACTTCACAGAAGTAGCCATCAGTTCTGCATTGTGTCGTAAGGGTCCCGTCAGAATCTAGACCAGTGCTTCTCAAAGGGGCCCACGCACCAGCAGAGCACCAGCAGTGTCTGGGAGCTTGTCAGAAATGCAAATGCTCAGGCACAGCCCAGACCTGCCCCATCAGAGCCTCCTGAGGTGTGGCCCAGGAACCTGCGTGATTCTAAATACGTTCAAGTTTGAGACTTCGTGGTCTGGAGGGCCTTGGTGGTCAGAGAAGGCTCAGAGGAGGAGAGAGCACGGGCAGGCTTTTGATGGAACCAGCGGGGGATAGTACTGCATTTAGCACAGCCTCTCACACCGAAGCAGGACTCTTCAGTTATTTGTGTCGTTCGTCTGTTTCTATTTGGTTATGGTGGTAAATTACTTCCCTTCCACAGTTCTTTTTGTCAATTGGGTAAAACAGCATGGAAGAGGAAAGATGTATTTCCTTTTTTTTTTTTGCATTTTGTGTGTTATCTATGACCATACTACCAAACCCTCCAAATAGCTGGCTCAAATCTCTGTCTCATGTCTTCAACGCCCTGCTTCATTCACAAATAGCTTCGGGCTCCATGAAGCCAGGGGATGTTGGATTGAGTTCCAGCTCTGTCGCTGTCTGGGTATATGATCCTGGGCCAGCTAAGTGTTTGGAACCCAGTCTACTCATCACTACATCGGAGGTGACATAATACCTGTCTTGAGAGTTATTGTAACATTTAAATGAAGTAAAGTGATTCATGCCAAATCAGTTGATAACTCTGTAAAGCCTGATACCAAGCAGTATTAGGTGCTATTATTGTCGGAACACAGAGCTGTGCCAGACACTGAGGTCCCCGGACCTGGAGGACAGGCTCGGAAATGACATTCATGGACTCAGGCGCTTTTCCATTCGACTCGGTGCAGCCTGGGAGGGGGAGTTTGCCTTGTGCCTGGCTGCGTGTGTTGGTGGGTCAGCTGTGAGTTTGCTGCCTGCACAGGTGTGCAAGTGATGGGAGCCCCCATCAGGTGCTGACGCGTGGGAGTAGAAAGGGGCTGAGAGTACTCTGTGTTGAATGGCAACAGTGTGGTATGTTGTGAAGGAGTCTCCGAGCAGAAAATCACCGGTGGGTGTTCAGGGTCCTCTGTGGGATCGCAGCCACAGAAGCAGCCCTTTCATTTATCAGTCATGTCCAATAAGCCTGCAGTTTCGACAACAACATGAGCTCCAAAAGAAGATTTGCATGCCCAGAGTCTAAAAAGTAACATTTTCAGAGCTTTGAACATAAACACACTCTGAGTACGTTTGTACTGAAATTGTTGAGGGGAGCACAGGGACGACTCCCTCCTATGTGTGGCAGCCCAGCCCTGCCATCCCAGGAAGGCTGCAGTTTCCAAAATGTCCCAGGCTCAGATCCTCTCCTGGTCCCAAAATGAAACCGTGGATCCCAAAAGGGGGGTCCTGCGAGAGTGCCAGAGGCATAGGGAAAGGGGGTCCCGGGAACAGGACGGGAGATGCTGTTCAGGTCAAAGGGGAGGCCGTGGAGGTGACATTCCCGTTCTAGGGGAAGGAGTACTCCTTATTGTCATCTTGGTGCCCATAGCGGGGCAAGGGGTGGTGCTGGCTGTGGCCATGGGTTCTCATTCTGTATTAACAGTTAAGAAGGACCAAGAGTGGCAGGAAGATAGGCTGGCTTTGACTCTCGTGAGCCATCAGTTGGGTGGGAGGGGGGTTGCAGCTCTGCCTGGCCTGAGTTCCCTAAGAACTATTCCATGGCTGTGACCATGAGGAAAAGATAGACCTTAAGTCCTGACAAGGGAGGGGTCCTAGAGAAGCAAGGAGAACCCGAAGTACCAAGTTCATGGAGTCAGCGGAAGGCAAGAACCAGACCCAAAGGGAAGGGAAGGTATGTGAGCAGGGGCACCTGGAGAGACCGCAGAGCACCGCTGCGGTTGTCAGCTCTGCCGTTGCTCAGGCCGTGATGACCGGCAGTGTGGGCTGCGGAAGAGGAGCCCCATACTTCTCTGTCCCTGCGTGAGTTGATCAGGTCTCAGGACATTGTCCTGACCACTGTGTGTGTGGTGGAGTTGCCAGGCTGAGTACAGGGGGACGGGGAAAGGGCCTTTCAAAATGCTTCTGGGAGCTGACGCCCTGCCATGCAAAGGCATGCGCTGATGCCCGCTGCCATCTGCACCTTCTGTATCTTTCCCTGACAGCTGACTCTGGCTTGAGCTTGGAGGCCATCATGGGTCAAGAGGCCTGCGTGGGGCTGGGCCATGAAGGACCTCTCCCTGGAATTAGGCCTTGCCCACGCAGAACTGGAGTTCTGAGGTGGGGGGTGGGGAGTGGGGAGTGGGAGGTAGAGCCGAGCCTTAGCCAGTAGTAGCATTACTTGTCTTGCTTCATATGTGTCTAACGAGCCTCTCGTGGAAGGTTGGTGTAGAATACAGTGCAGACATTCTCAGATTCTTTACAATGCAACCTTTCAACCAGCACCATCCAATACACCTTTCTGTAACAAAAGAAATGATGTATAAATCTGCATTTCCAAACATGCCAGCCGCAAGCTACATATGACTATTGAGCTCCTGAAATATGACTAGTGCACCCAAGAAATTGAATGTATAATGTAATTTAAATTTAAATCCTTGCACATGACCAGTGGCTACCGTATTGGACAGAGCAGTGCCAAACAAACACTCCTCAGAGTTGTTTTTTTTTTAAAATAGATTCTACTTCCAAATCACAAACTGTCAACTATGAGCATTTATACATTGAAAACAAAACCCGATAGGGTATCTGTGTGCCCCGGCCATTTAGGGTCTCGTCATTACCTGTACCTGCTCTGGGCAAAGCTGTCACAGGTTGGGCCACCTGGGGAGCAGACTCTGAGGTGGAGTTTGGCAGGAGGATGTTTATGAAGGAGTGCCCCTGGGATCCACACTTGTGGAAAGGAAGGGACGAAGCAGGTTTGACAGAGGGAAGTCACGCTCTGATGCAGGCCTGTGACACCCTTCAGAGAGCTCTGGTCCTCCGGTCGCCCCCAGAGTTTCCTGGTGGGCCCGGCTGGCGGGGCTCATCCTCCCACACTGGTTACTTCTTGGAGGCGGGCTGCCAGGAGAGATGTGACCTTGACCTGTGGCTCTGTGAGTATGAGCCATCCCTGTAGGGGCCAGTCCCTGATGGCAGGCAGCCCTCCCAGACCTGGGTCCTCAAGTCCTTCCACGAGGGGAGTCTGGGCAGTGTGCCAGGGTCCATCGTGCAGGCATTGACTGAAGCAACCCTTTGAGGTTGCCACTGAGGTGACTGAGGCTCAGGATGGAGCCACTCCCCCAAAGCTACAGCCATTGAGAGACAGAGGCTTTTGTGACAGCAAAATTCATGCTCTCTCCTCACTCCAAGGAGCCCCACCTATACTTCATGAGATAATCCTATTCACTTGCATCTCTTCCCTCTCTGCCTGTTTTCTCAAATATGCTATTTTTTTTATTATCCCAAAGGATGGCCCGGCTTCATTCTCCACTCCTCCCCTCCCCACCACCAGCTACTCACCCTCCATCCCATTATCGAAAGTAAATGAAGATCCCCACCCCCACCCTGCTCCAGGAACAACTAGGCTAGCTCCCCCCTCCATCCAAGAGCTCTACTATTCAAAAGAAATGAAAGAAGGCTATTTATTTTCCACTTCTCTGTTTTTCTTTTTCATTTAATTACTGGTATCACAACAGGATTTTTTTCTCTATTGCTTTTCATTGCAAATGTATAGTATTTTGTCCACATTATGAGTTAAATAGGCTTTTGTGGACTAGCCTGAAAACCCAATCACCATTTATAACAGACACGACTTCTCTGGAAATGGGTTCTGAATTCTAAATAACTGACTTACAAATGAGGTTTCAGAATGGAGCTCATTTCAAAGCTGGAGACCAAATCTTTCAACTTTTCTAGGCTAGTGTGCCTCTAAATGGTCTCCCTGCACCCCTCTTCCCACATCTGTTGGTCGTCGGCTGGGTCCCCTAAATCAGACGCCCTCTGTGGGATGAAAGCCCCCATCCCTTGTTCTCACCAGCTGCTGATACAGAATTAATTAATGCCCCATGAGGTGACCTGTGTAGGCTTATCTGAAATCCAAAACCCAGCCAAGAGGCTTCCAGCATCCTTGGTGCGACTTATCATTCCGTCTCAGGCTCCACCTCTCCCTTCATGTTGGCAAAAGGAGACTAATTATGTAACAGTTCCCTGAGGCTCTCAGCTTGGGCACCTGGCACCAAATTAGAAATGAGCAGTCAGAGGGTGTGTGTGTGTGTGTGTGTGTGTGTGTGTGTGTGTGACCTTCTGAGGCTGAGAGGCTGCTACACATGGGTGTGGGGTGACACCACATGGGACCTACATCAGCATTTGTGTTCCACACCCAACCCCTCCACCTCACTTCTGGAGCTTCTAGATGCTGCACAGTTGCCAGGGAAACCAAGAAAAGGAATTGTACAAAAGCTACCTCCTCCCCAAGCTCCTGGGCACATCCTCCTGGGGGTGGGGGTGGAGGAAAAGGAAGGGCCGGTTCCTGCAGGCAGTGAGTGGGGGAGCAATGCCACACTGAGCCAGCCTCCTGCCCCGCCCCCTCCTGCTCCAGTCTGGCTTTGTCTGAGTGTCACACCAGCATCATGAGCAGAGCATTTTATGTTCTTCGGCCCTTCCCCCACCCCATGTTGCCATCAGGGCCTACCTACCCCAAAGGATCTTTTCATTTCCTGGAGGTAAAAATGTCTTTTCCGCATCTCCACTCTCTAAAAGAGCAGGGGCCTCTGGTTTCTGGTTAAGGTTTGAAATCCAGTTGTTGAGCTTGGTGGAGTGACAGAAATATGCAATTAAAAAATCACTCACTTGGCCCCATTTCCTCATTAAAGTGGAAAAGAGGGGCTGGGATCCTGGTTTCCAGCTGTCTTTGGTCACTCTTGGAATGACCTGGCAGGACCCTCATTCCCGGTGTTTACTGAGGGCCTGTGGTGTCCACAGCATCTGAACCAGGCAGTGAGAGAGAGGCCTTCAAGGGGCCAGCAGGCTGCTAGAGGACACAGAGCGGTGGCAGCAGCTCAGGGATGCGGGGGCCAAGGTTGAGGCATGCGTGCAAACAGCATGTCATCAGCAGTGTCCAGTGGAGGAAAAGACCATCTCATTCCAGGATAACGGGGCAGGAATAGTGCCATGTGAAATGGGCCTAAAATACTTCATTCGTTAAATTTATTGAGTTTCTGCCCTTTCCCAGGAACTGTTCTTGTGACTAGAAGAAGCAGACAGCCATTCTTGCCCTCATGGGGCTTACATTCTGGTGTGATAATTAGCACTTACTGAACGCCTGCCGTGGGCCGTGGCTGAGCTGCACCTGGAGCTGCATTATTTCACTTGTCCCTTTGCTGTCTTATGAGGGGCATATGTATCTATCTTACCGATGAGGAAACTGAGGCTTACAGAGGCCAGTCACTCCTGTAGGGCTGCATGGTGTGAGCATTCCGGCCTTACGATACCTCAGGGGATTCATCAGTCAGCCGTAGATGGGATAGGTGGAGGTGGGTGGAGTCTGGACTCTGAGGAGCTGTCTGTGATATTCCAGGCCTGAGGTCAGTGGCCTGGCCTGACCGCTCAGCCATGTGGATATGTGGGACTCGATGAAATCTAGAGGTGAGGCCACCTGCTAAGTGGGTGTGCATGTGCCGGTGCTTTGGGGGAAGCCTGAGATTCTGGAGTGAGGGGACAAGGTCACAGGCACTTGCTAGAGGGGCACAGTGGCCATCTTTGTCCCTGAGAACAATCCGCATGGAATGCAGGCATAGAATCTGGGAAAACACACTTTCCTTGAAGCAGAGGAAAGAATCGCTATTATTTTGTTGGGTATACATTTTTCTTTCGGTACACAGAAATAAGGTGTATTCATTACATTCAAAAGCCAATTCAATTCAGCATCTAATGAATGCCTGAATCATATATGTCCTTGGCCTTTGAGTCTCAAGGCTAACAACTATTTTCATTCCGTTATTAAGACCACTTTGATCATGGCTATTAATCTATGAAAATTAGTCCTCAAATATATGTTATGTTTACTTGTTTATTTTTAAACTTTTATTTATTGATTTTAGAGAGGAAGGGAGAGAGAAACATTGATTGGTTGTTCCACCTATTATATATATTTTTTGGTTGATTCTTATATGTGCCCTGACCGGGGATAACCCACAACCTTGGTATATCAGGACCATTCTCTAACCAACTGAGCTACCCAGCCAAGGGCGTATTATATTATTTAAATCAGTTTAAATATACCAAGCTCCTCGAAAAAATTTTTGAGAATAGAATTTTCCATTGTAACATGATTCACAAATTCACTAATTACTCGTGAACTCAGATTTAAGAAGATAGTACATTTTCTTCTCTTTTGATTTTTAAACTGGATTTGATTCTTACCTGGGGATCGTGATGCGGCGGGAGAAAGTAGCTCTTACTTCCTCTCAGAAGAGGGGTTCTTCTGCCTTTGCCGCTTGGAGCTGTGAATAATTCAACGTGATCCCAGGCTCCTCTTTCCTTCTTTGAGGTTGGGCTTATTAAGATTGCATGGCCCAAGGACACCGGGGAGGAAATGGCTGGCTCTCTCTGCACGGGCTGTCAGAATCTCCCAGTCTGGTAACAACCTCAGCGCTCGCTCTGGGGACCCTGAGTGACCACCAGCGGGCGATGACCAGTGGGCGAGTACAGTGTGTCCCCAGCATGTGCTGGACTTCCTCCGTTCCCTCGCAGCCACGCTGGTAGTGCCTGGAAATGGGATGCTGTCTCAGTGCTCACTATTGATCAACTTGGTCATCATCGTCGGCCCGGTCATTAAGTATTTATAGTTTACTGCGCTCAGGGGAAGCACTGAGCAGACCGGGCACCCTTTTAGAAGCTTTCCAAGACTGTCTAATTCATCTCCTTCAGTGACTGGAATCTCCAGAGGAATCATCTAAACTTAAGAGTCAATTGATTATAGCCAGTATTATGGGTTTTTTTTCGGGGCGGGGGAGTGGAGAGGCGGGATTTGATTATACTACTGAAGATCTTTAAAAATAATTTTTGAAAAATGCTATGGTTCTTTTGAAACCTTTTTTCCATGGGTCACTATAAAGTTTCTAAGATCAGATAGGATTCAACGGAAGCTGGAAGTGGTGGGAACCAGCTGAGACTCTGAACCGGTGGACCCAGGCAACTCTAGTTTAGAGTGGTCAGGGAGGGTGAAACCTAACGTGAAAGCCGGTTAATCTGGAAAGCAGAGAGGAAATCCCAAGGCAGACCTGGCCACCAAGTGCCATTCCAGACAGCGGACGTTTGCCTGCCGTCTCAGCCCTGTAAGTCTCTGGTGTGACCCTGTGTCTACACACCCAGGCTAATCTGCGCCCTTTTCTTCCTTGTTAAGATTACTGTTTTCCCCTCCCCTTGTTTTATCTCTTTTGATCAGCTTATTTCATCTCTTTTGATTAGCAAAATAAAACAGTATTATGGAAAAATTTGACAGAAAAGTCTAAAAAACAGAAAAACATCATCTAAAATTCCACCAGCAAGAGATAAATTACTGTTGTGACGTATGTCCTTTTGCATTTCTTTCCAAGGTGTAAATCACACTTTATACACAACCCTGTATCCCAAATTGTAGTTATAGTCATAAGCATTTCCCCTGGTCATCAAAACTTTCATAAACATAATTTTAATGGTATCATATTTTACCGTGTGTGTGTGTGTGTGTACCTTTCTTTCCTAATTTACCTAATGTTTCCCCTAAACTTAAACATTTATACTGTGCTATTTTGGGTGGTTATAGTAATGTTGTCCTGGTAATCCTTATGTATAAACCTTTGACCATAGTTTTGGTAATTTGCTTCAGATAAATTCCTCAAACAGGGATCATGGGCTCAAAGCCATGTTTTTGTTTTGTTTGTGTTTTTGGTTCTTGATTATATATATATATATATATATATAATGCCAAATTGCTCTCCAGAGAAGTTAAGCCAGTCTGGTCTTACCTAATTTTGCCTACATTGAAAATTCTTTTTTCACTCAAGGAGGAGAAAGGTTGGATGTGAAGAAATGGCCGTCAGCCATTGTGTCCCTCCTTTGTCAGGTCCTCTCTTCATTCGCTTTGCCTTTACTTTCCAGTTACCGTCCTCTTGCTCACCTCAGATAAATGAATCCGCGTTCAGAATGTGTGCCTCTTGGCCACTTCTCCGCAACTGGTTTCCCTTCCCCATCCCCCCTGTTTAATCCTTTGCTGCCTCTTTTATGTTTCCCTCTCAGGGCTAAAGAGGTTGGCAGCTCTTGGACTAGAGGCACGAAGCCCTCACTTGTGTTCAGAAAAATGATGTTCAGTGGCTAATTGAATGGGTTCAGGAACATTCGGGATTTTATGACTCTTGGAGCGGTTAATGTTGCTCTTCGGGAAGCTCTAAGAGGAATGAGACACTGCCTTGTTTGCATCTGTGTCTCCAGCACCTAGAACAGAGCGGGCGCGTGCGGGCAGGGCAAGGTGCTCGGTGCGTTATCTGCTGAGCGAACAGACAAAGCCCCTTCTAGGTTCCAGATTCCTTGCAAGGATTGGCTCTCCTGCCCCACAGCTATATCCCTGAGCTCATAAAAAGAACAAAAGGGCTGCCAAGAAAATTTGAAATTAATTTGCATTTTGCAATTTGTACAAAAATGTAATTAGATTCCTTCTCCAGAGGTAATCCATTAATGTAATCAATGATTGTAGTGACTCAGTGTGTATAACCTTAAAAAATTGCTGATGCCTCATAAAAATAAACACTGGCTCAGTAAAAGATTTCTGCACCCAGTACCAGACATCTCTCTGTTTTCCTTTTGTGAGAGGCATGGTATCCTCTGTAGCACCCCCATTTGGAGAGAAAAGGCAGGCCTGCTCCCTGGGGATGGAAGGTCCCCCTCAGTGACCATACCTGCAGGGCGGAGCAGCCTGGCCCTTACCATCAGACACTTCTGCCACGACTGGCCAGCCGGTGCTTCAGATAGTCAATCACATGATCTAGTCAGCATTGCTTTTCCCGTACAACTTAACTCTTAGTTGAAAAAAAAAAAAGTGTAGGTATGAATTAAGTACTAATGAACTCATGTAAGCCGAGGGAATCAACTTCCTCCTTCCACTTCCTGTAACCTCCATTCTGTTTCCTGCCAGGAAGCTTTCCCTAACTCAGTGACATTCATGGGTCTCCAGCCACCCTGCCTGAAACAGCAGGCACGCCCATGCCCATCAGGGGCCCTGCTCCAAGGTCCCTAGGGGTCCCCCAGTCAGACTCCGCACTGGGGAGCAAGAGGCTGGTAACAGAGGCGTCACGGCCTGAGCACAGCTGTGAGCTGCCCTCTCTATAACCAGGGGGAATAGGGGATGTCAGTTCCATTAGTTAGAAAGTTCTCCTGTAAGTTGGAGCAGATGGAGGGAGAGTGTATTGATTAGTGTGTGGTAACCTTAGAGGGGTCCTATCGAGCCTGAGATGCAGAAGCAGTCTTCCATCCTTCTCTCTCCAAGGGGCTTCGGGCACCCCCCCCCCCCACCCCAGTGCATGTCACTGTCTCAGCACACTTTTTATTTTGCATTAACAATTATTTGCTTCAGTGGCTTGCCTACCCTCAGACAAGGGACGTGTCTCACCCAGCTTTCCATCCCAGTGTCTGGTATGATACCTGGCACATAGTAGGCATGAAGAACTTTGCTTTCATTAAAAGAAGTTCAAGGATATGAGAGTGGAGGGGTCAGGTGCAGGGTTAGCTTGAAGCATGATGGAGCCAACTCCGAGAACTGAAGGCAGAATTTACTTCTCTCAGCAGGGCGAGCTCTGTTCTGAGGAAGAGTTTTCTCCCTTTTCCCTTTTAACCCTGGAAATCTTTCTCCAAGTGATAGTCCTCTGTAGCGCTCTGCCCATGTTGGACTGGTCCTTCTCAGGGGCTCCTGTGCATCTCAGCACAGATGGATGCCGAGAGCTGGACTGGGGGTGTTAGAACATCCATGCCCCCTGGGATGTGTGTTCTGTTAGGGAAGCGTCTGTCGCACAGATGCTTCTGGGAGCTCAGTGTTTGGAAAGCCTGGATCACTTTGCCTTGTACCTCTGCTAGTCAACAGGATGCGGAGACTTGTATGCATCCCACCCTGCCGTTATACTCCACCGAATAACACTTCCTCTGTTTGAAAAATTGGCATCACCTAGTCCAGCTTCTCTGACTTTGTTGTCCCTATCATGTGAAATATTCCCTGGGGCAGAATTTCCAAACTGTGGGCCTGGGACCACCAGCAGCAGAATTACCTGAGCGGGGTTGTGAGGCAGCAGACTCTGCTTCTGCCAGTTCAAATGACTGAATCAAAATTGGGAGCAGGGCCCAGGAATCTGCATTTGAGCAAGCTCAGCTGATGCTCCTCTGTGTGTGCTTAAGTTGGATAACTCCTGCCCCTAGGATGTGGGGAGGTGGTCTCCCTGGGAGAAGTGGCCCTAAAAGGTGTCTGGTCCAGATGGCACCAAGGGATGGTGACTGCCACCCTGCCATGGCCTGTCTCTTTTTGGTCCGTAGTTGAATATAAAACCTGTGCCACGTGTCGCCAAGGTTGCAACATGAGTACTACGCTGCCTCTGTCTTCCATTGCTTAGAATGTGAGGTCTCTATTCATATATAAATCCCTTCAACAAAGGGTATCCTGGGCAAATCAAACGCCGCAAAAATGGGGAGGAGGCGAGGTTGCCTTGCCGAGGGTAGGGTAGTCTGGCGGGAGTTTATGGGAGGAAGGACCCACCGGGACCTTGAGGAATGGGCAGGGCTTCCCAGGCAGATGTGGGAAACCAAGGCTTTCTAGGCTGATACAGCAGCTTGAGCAGAGTCCCGGAGACGAGGAGGGTGGGATGTTTGAGCAGGGGGAGGCGTCCCGTGTAGAAAGGAGAGTACACAAGGCTTTACGGTAGGGGAAGACGGGGAAGTAGGGGTAAAGCTGGGGTACATCAGGACTCTCTTCTCTTTGTCCAGGGTTGCTTTGAAACTGTGCAGCAGGATCAGACGCAATCATATCCTCTAGGTACAAAACCCGGGCCAGGGCTTGCCACAACCATTCAATTTCCCCGGCACTTGGGCTGCTAAAACCCTTCATCCCTTGTGTCATCTTATGCCCCAGGCCCTCAAAATAGCCCCTGCTGTCTGTACTCTCTTTTATGGGTCAGAGCCAAGCCTCGGTGAGAGAGCAGACGACGCACAGAGGAGAGAAACAGTCTGGTCCGTCCTGCATTGTCTGCGTGGCTGGGACAGCCGTGGGAGGCGCACAGTCCAAAACACCAGGTGATACCGGAGGCATTTATATCTGGCACGGTGTGATTGCTCACAGCTTTTCCTCCCTAACTAGGCAAGCATTCAAATGAGGTGGCATTCAGATGAGGTGGCACTCCCTGAATACACGTCACCAAATTTCCAAGGGCATGTAAAAGAAATCTTACCGGTTTTTATTTTACTATGAGTTATTTCCATTAGCACTAGTTAGAATGTTCTGGAATGCCAGCATTAAGAGATCCCCATCATATTGGTTTCCATGGCAAATGGGCTTCCGGCTGCACATCTTCATTTGGGATTGATTTTTCATGAAGCTGAGAGCAGCCTCTACCAAATTCAGAATCGTCGAATAAAGGCTTCTGATATATTGTGCTAAGGGACATGCTGTTGTAGGAATAATAGTCTCCTGGTGGGTGTAGAATGCTTGCAGAAGAAGGATTTCTGAGCCTGCGCCGCAGTGGACACAGGAGGCTAGGAAAGGCCGTTCATGGTTCTAATTCCCTTTTGAACTTCAGTTTCCAGTAAAGTACAGTCACATGTAAATTACGAGATGTACTCTAAGCCCATGTGTAGACAGCATAGAATTTATAACCATCAATAAAAGCATTCATCTTGAACTTATTAATCTCATCATGGAATTTTATAGCTAGGAGGGATGTGTGAGATCATCTAATCAAACTTTTATCATTTTAGCCATGAGGCCCAGAGCAAGTTAAGGATCTTGAGGATGTAGTACTGAGACTGTGTTTGTGGGACACAGGCTAGGTAAAGATTAAAAAAAAAATACAACAAACTGGACCGGTTACCAGAACAAAACAAAGCCCCAAACTCTCCAAGGATCATGTGAAGTTGTTTATTGCAGCTCAGTCGCCATACTTCGAGAGTCGGTAGTGGTGACGGGCACGCCTCCTCACTCCTTGGCACTCATTCACTCACTGCGCCCTAAGAAATGGCCAGGCACCTTTGAGGTCTGGGGTTGTGAACGACGTGGGCCCTGGTCCTTCGGATCTTGCCTTCTCCCCCCAAAAGACACACGGTGTGCTTTTCCACCAGCTTCAGGCCTGCCGTGGACCCACTCGGCCTTCCAGGTCCTCGGTGTGCGATGTTCCTTAAGCCTGCCTGCTGTTCGCTTTTCTAATAAGAGCAGACAGAAGAACACACGAGGGAGCTTTTCTGTCTGTCCAGTCACCAGCCAGAGTCAACTGGATGAGAGCGAGAAAAGCAGGCTGGAGCCCCCGAGATGCTCTGAGGTTCCAAGTACTCTGGGATGCCCGCTGAGCAAGCACTCCCACCTGGAGGTCCCTGAGGGTGGGGGAAGGGTGTGTATTGAGGGGGAGAGGAAACGGAAAGGTTCCCCAGCATCCCTGACTAATCCACTCCCAAATCCGAGATGTTACACAGGTCAGGTGGAAGGGAACAAAGGGAAAGGTGGGACAGGGAGGGGATAGGGAGTGTGAAGTGTGAAGTGTGGGATGGTGGGGGTGGTGGTGGGGGTTGTCAGACCCCCTGGGAGGAGTCACAAGAGTCCTGAGCTCTCCCCTGGTTCTCTTCCTGGTTCTCCCCTGAGCAGAAAGAGACAGAACACAGTGGGCGGGCAGGCGCTGGTGCATCGTGTTCATGCCCTCTGCGTGCGTCGGAAGAAAGTAACAGCAGAACCAAGCCAGCCGCCCACATCTTCCCTAAATATGTCCACTCATTTGAAAGGCACCGTCTGAGTCTCCCCTCTGAGAACAGTGATGGCGCACGAGGCCAGTGAGGGACTAGGATAAACTCATCCAGGGGAAGGGAGGGTGAGGGGAAGAAACTGGTTAGAAATGCCTGGCCAGTGGGAAGACTCAATGGGGAAACTATTCGAGTAGAAAAACATAGGTAAATATTTATCTGATGCCCTGATGGGGAAAAGATTTTCTAAGCTTAAAGGATATCATGAAAGAAAACACCGATAGGTTTGTCTACATCCAGATGAAAAGCTGTGCAGGCCACACATTAATAAAAAGATGAAATGGCAAAGACACTGGGAAGGTGCTCGCAACAAACGTGATGGACAAAAAGGAACTCGCTTGATGCGGTCCGAGGGCGTGCCACGAGGTTCAGAGCCCAGCGAACAAATGCGAGAGAGATGTGAACAGGTTACACAAGGGAACTCTGCCTTTCTGATAAACGGGGAAAGGGTTCCCTCTCACCAACTAATCTGAGATGCCAGTTCGTATGTTAACAACATGCCTTTCTTTTTGCCTAACAAATGAGAGAACTCTCATTCATTGTTGGTGTGTTGGTGGGAGATGAAACCCATAGAGCGGCGGTCCCCAACCTTCTTGAAACCAGGGACCGGTTTTGTGAAAGACAATTTTGCCGCAGACTGGGGGTGGGGTGGGGATTTTTGGATGGTTCAAGTGCATTACATTCAAGCTCGCCTCCTGCTGTGCGGCCCAGGTTCTAGCAAGCCTGGGCCAGTACGGGTCTGCAGTCCAGAGATCGGGGGACCTGTGATATAGCTTGCTTGAAATAAATTTGGTCATATTCATTGAAAGTCTTAGCGTGTTCATACCCTTGGACTAGGTAATTTCATTGAAGGGCCTCTATCTTAAGGAAACAATCTGAAATATACTTAGAAGTTTTATATTCAAACTGTTGATCACTAAAAATTGCTAATGATCTTAACGCTCAAAATGGGGATCAGAGTGAATCAGAAATAAATTCTAGTTCAGTCATGTTATAGATGATGCTGTAATCATTAAATGGGATGTTGGTGCAGCGTTCTTAAAGACATGAAGGCATGTTTACATATTGATTGGTAACTGAAAAAAGCAGGATGCAAAATTATACGTAGATGATCTTTCCGGTTAGAATGTTACAAGGAAATACGTGCAAGGTAAAGGGCTGTGGGGAAGTAAACCAAAATGTTAAGCGTGGTATTAATCTCCAGGTAGTGCGATTATGAATGTTTTTTTTTTTTTCAAAAGTTTCTTTTGCCTGAATGCACTCCTTGGAGTAAAATGGCAACGGCAACAAAACCACACCCTGTATTTTGAAAGGACGGGAGGATGGGCTGCCTGGGGAGCATGGGGAGAGGCAGCGCAGGAGTCAGAGATGTCAGGAGGCACCTGTAGCTCGGGAGCCGAGTGAGCCAGTTGTGCAGCGGTCCCCAGGGTCTGAGCCCCAGGGGGTGGGGTGGAGGGGTGGCTTGTAGACGGAGGTGAGTGCTAACCCGAAGCCCAGGAACAGACCTGAGACCGGATTAGAAAGGCCCTGCTTCTCTGTGGTGGCAAAATAGTCAGTATTACAACCTGTAGGGCTTGGGGAAGAGGCCACTGGGGCCTCTGGAAGACCTCCATGGCTTCTCACCTGGTCTGACTTACGGTGGAATACAATGCCATATTCGTGATGTATCTTCCTTGTGTGAAACCTGCACCCCAAGATTCTCTGGGCTGTAGAAAAAAATATCTGTGCTGTTGATCTAAAGTATCAGGTAGGGAGGTAGCCTTTCAGACAAAGCCAGAAACCACATAAAGACCGGGAACCCAGAAGAGCCACCTGTGGGAGAAAGATCCCCCCTCTTCATGATGGAAGTGGTACATGAACCCAGGCAGGCTGCAGCGGGGGAGGTGGCTGTGAGTTCCCATGTTCCCACACAGCCACCCTGAGACCAGCAGAGCACGTGCTGCCTGGAGTCTATGTGGCGAGGGGTGCAGTTTGTGGTCACACAACACAATGAAGTTAACTGTTCTCCCTGGAACAGCCGAAGCCACATCTCTGGACTTACTGGCAAAGTCTGGTGAGAGCAAAGGGCTCTAACTAGGAGAGAGAACCAGCCACACAGGTAGGTGAGCTCTTGGGTGTCAGGATTTCTTTTCTCTGTGCAACAAAGCAGAGACCGACACCATTGCCACAACAGAGAGAGGCTGTCGAGCTGCCAGGAGTTTGGTGTTTTTGTGTAGCTGACCCAAATACCCTGACTTCCTTCCTGGGCCCAAATGCATGTGCGGATGTGTGCACGGACGTGTGTGCCTGCGGTACACTTTTGCTATAATGTTTTATTCACATCTGGGTACCTACATTGGGTTCTCTTGGAAGCAGACTGCTTAGCAGTTCAGGGTTCTGTAACAAAAATACCATAGACTGGGTGGCTTATGCAACAGATACTTACTTTCTTGCAGTTTTGGAGGCTGGAAGTCCAAGCAAATTCATTCTGACGAGGGCTTCCTGGTTTGCAGATGGCTGTCTTCTTGCTATGTTCTTACCTGGTGGAGGGTGCAGAGAAGAAACAAGCTTCCTCATTCCTTTTCTTGCAAAGGCACTAATCTCATCATGAGAGCTCCACCCTCCTGACCTCGTGACCTGCCATCACCCTGGAGAATTAAGGTTTCAACATAGGGATTTGGGCAGGGGGCACAAACTTTAGCACGTAGCACAAACCTTGAGACCCAGCTTTGCATGCAAGGAGGGGGGAAGCTGGACTGGGCAGAAGGAACAGCTGGTGGTAACGGATTTGCAACAAAGGCCTCAGCCAATGGTACAGGGAGCCCTGGAGCTGGGATAGCTCTTCAGAGTGTCCGGAATTGAGGGACGAGGCCTAGCCTTTGCACCTCCACGTTGACCTGTCTCTGGGTGCAGGCCACTACTGGCAAAGGGTCGAAGTGTGCCAAGGACATTTCCTAGGGAGAGCCTCCGCCGGCAGCTCTCAGAGTAGTCAGGGACTGAGTGCCTCATTGCTGAAGGGGGATCCTGGTGGCCTCCCACAGCACCCACTGCAGGGACAACAGGAGTCTCCAAACGCCTGTATTCTAAAAACGGTTTGTCACCCTGGGCCAATGTGTGGCCTGGAGTGCCAGGGCGTGGAGTCATCCACAGCACTTCGGTGGTCCTGCCCCAGAAGACTAGCGACCTCATGCCTGTAGGAGTGCATGTGGGCCGCTGGGCTCCTGCTTTAGGAAGCTGAACTGGCCACTTTAGGACAGCTCCGTCCGATAGAAATAGAATGCGAGTCACAGATTAAAATAATAAGAAACAGGTGGAATTAACTTTAATAATAGGGTTTAATCTAATGTAGTAAAAATTTTGTTTCATGTAATCAATATTTAAAAGATAATTTAATAAGACGTTTTACATTTTTAATTCTTTGGTAACTAGGTCTTTGAAATTCAATGTAAGTTTTATAGTCTCTATTTGGACAAGCCACATTTCAAAGGCCACTGTATTGGATAGCCTTAAAATATAATAACTTTCTGTTAGAAACTCCATACCTCCCATTTAAGAAGTTAAAGTTTTGGGGGGCAGGGTTAGGAAGACAGTAATTCAAATTCCTCATCATTATTATTAAAAAAGATGTACAAAGCACAGCATTGGATCTGTTTTGTGTGTTCAGTACTAGGAAGGCTATTCAGATGGGTACTGACTTTCCAGAAGCTTCTAAATTTCTGCTATAGGGTTTATTATTGACTTAGATTCTAAATTTATATGATCGGTCTCCAGCTCAGCATCATCTGGATTTTGGGGTAAGTTTCAAGGGATGGTATAGTTTATGATTAACTGAAAATAAACAAAACAGAGCCCACCACTGTCCACAAGTCAGCAGCAACCATTGGGCTGAGAAGTAGGAGATACTCTCTCTTCTGTGGGGACGACACTTTCTACTTTCCTAAAGTAGATAGTGATTTTCTCTGTTGCAAATGAGGAGAGCAATTTTCATGATTATAAACTTTACTTTTAGAATATTTTGGGGCAAAATTTCCTGATCAATTGGATTGCATTTTCACCCCGCAGAGAACACAATATAGTAAGCGAGTTAGGCGTACGGTTCTGTGTCGTTGGTGAACCCCAGGATGGATTTTCAGCGACAAGCACTTGACCTTGTGAAAGTTTTGCTCTCGTTTACAAAGCAGATTGCTTTCTCCCCTCCTGCTGCTCTGAGCGGTGTTCCTTTTGCTTGTCCATGTCTCTCTCTCTCCTCCTCCTGGCGCACCGGTGCCTGCCAGCCTTTGGCAAGTTGTCTGAAAGGTGGGCGCTGCTGAGGCTGCACTTTGGACTTGCTGCCCCCTGGCTCCTTCCATCTGGAAGCCCATAGAAGCCCTCTGTGAATTCAGGACATGCTCTCTTCCTCTCGGATCCCTTCTTGATCTCAGGAGGGTTCCTGCCTCTCCTGGCTCATCTTATTCCAGGAATCAACGTGACAGATTATCTAGAATTTTCCTGATTCCTCAGCTATGAGCTCCAGCAAGACTTGGGGCACATGGCGATGCTGGTTTCCGTCACAGCTCTCTCAAAGTGGCTTTGCCTGGCTTCCTCCAGGACCGTGCTGCCCAGCAGAGAGACATGAGGTGGGCTGTGGACCTAATTAAAACATTTCCAGTAGCCCCATTTAAAAAAGTAAAAATACCAGGTGACATTAAATTTGTTTAAATATATTTTATCTCCTATATCCAAAATTTCTGAACATCTAATCAATGTAAAAAATGATCAGTGAGCTATTTTACCTTTTTTAAAAATGTATATACCAAGTCTTCAATATCTGGTGGGTATTTTCCATTTAGAACACATCAGGATTTGGGTGCTAATTTCAACAAGTATACTCAATTTGTATTTAGAGTTTGTAGGATTTACAATGGAAAATGTGGATTCCTATGTCCAAGATGTTCCAAACACTTAAAAGTTTTTTCCATAACAAAATCAAGTACCAAGAAAAATCAGATTTTAAAAATATTTACATCTATGTTAATAAAACTGGTTTATCTTTTCTTTTATTTATTTATTTTTAGAGGAAGGGGAAAGGAGAGAGAAAGAGAGGAAGAGAAACATCCATGTGTGGTTACCTCTCGAGCACCCCCTTCTAGGGACCTGGCCCGCAACATAGGCATGTACCCTGACTGGGAATTGAACCAATGATCTCTCTGTTCACAGGACGGTGCTCAATCCACTGAGCCACACCAGTCAGGGCTGGTTTACCATTTTTAAAAGACTCTATTTTACTTTGAAGCAGAGTGAAAATACTCCTATCAAGTAAAGTTGTGTTTAATAGGAAAAGACTATATTGCTTTCATTTTAAACTTAAGTTTAGTTACAATTAGGTCAAATGAAACATTCATTCTCCATCACACTCCCCACATTTCAAATGCTCAGTCGCCACTCATGGCTGATTTAGGAGATTTTAAAGCACTGTCGAATCGAAAAGAACAAAATATAAACAGAACTTTATAGTGATTTCCCTACAATATCTCTACATAGCTATTTTTAAGTTTCTTTTAAAACGTGTGGGTGCACCACCTGTCTGTTTGTCTGTCTTCATTAGCTTCCTCCCTGACTCTGCACCTGGGCTTACAGCTGCTTTCTCATCCCCTCTCATTGCAATGGACCTTGCCTCCGGCCTTTCTGATGTCTTTTCGCCTTGCCCTCCCCCAGCGTCTTTATGTCCACTCCCTCTTCCTTTCATATAGGAGTTTCTTTACGAGCTAGTCACTAAATCTGTTTTTAAAAAAAAATAGATTTTATTTTTTAGAACAGTTTTAGGTTCACAGCAAAACTGAGTGGAAAGTACAGAGATTTCCCATATGTTTGGTGTGCCTCCCCGCCCAACTCCCCTGCACAGCCTCCCCCTGCAGCGAGGGACGTGCGCTACCACTGACAAACCCACACTGACACCTCACAGTCACCCCGAGTCCGGGAGTACCTTAGGGGTCACTCTTGGTGTTGTGTGTTCTGATGACATGTGTCCATCATTGCAGTGCCATATGGAATAGTTTCACTGCCCTAAAAATCCTCTGTGCTCCACCCATTTATGTATTGTTCTTTTTTTTTATATTGAATGATCTTGAACTCCCAGTAATAAAAGGGAGACAGATTAGATTTTTTTCACTCACTCTAAAATGAAATGTAAGCAAACCTAAACAACCAAAGCCCTGTGACCTGTGATTGATTTCCTGCTCTTGAGGGTCAGTGACCGATGAAGGGGAAAAACATCCCTGCCACTCAGTCCATCCCCGGTCAGCCAAGCGCCCTGTGGTGGGTTCCGCAGAGGGGGCTGCTGGGATGGTACTTGTAGTTTTGGTCTGACCCCACTTAACTGCTGTGTTGAGATTCAAAAGGACACAGCAGCCTCCCAGCTCTCCGTCCTTGCAAGGGATGGAAGAGGTCGCCCCACTTTGTGGGGTTGTGGCTGCCACGCGATGCAGTAACAACGCATTTAGCCGAGGATGCGAGATGTTTGTGAAGCTGAGGGAGAAGGCAGCTGGGGCTGGGGGCGGCCCGGAGGGAAGGGAAGGGAGGAAAGTCAGGGAGGCCCTCAGTTTAACTTGGGCCAGTGGATGTGTGACCTTGAGCACGTCACTTCGTGCCTGGGCCTCAGCTTCCTTCCTCACTGTCAAATTCAGCTGTAGTCTATGTGGTTCCTCCGCTGTGCTGGCCCACGAGTGCAGACCCGCTTTTCAGAGAATTCCTGTGCCTGCCGCCAGGCAGGCACCCAGTCATAGAATAGAGAAGAGCTTAAACCAAGCATTTACATGATTAAAAATGATGGGCAGAAGAAAGGAAATAGTAGCTCATGCATTTCCATGTTCTACTTTCATTCCCCAAACAATTCAAGTCTGTGTGGATTGTTTTTGCTTGACCCGTCAGGACCTGAACATGTATCTCCCAGCAGATACCCACACGCACCCAGGTCGCCAGAATGCCTGGCCCACCTGTGGCTTGGCCCCTGAGCTTTTCTGTGCAACTGGCAAGTGAGGCAAACTGAGGCTGTGGATGGCTTGGGAGCATTTCACACAGTTCAGTCTTACTCAGTTTGCCAAATGTTTATTGTGTATCTACTTATTTTTAAGCCTCTATCTTTAGGCTCTTATCTTGTGCTGGGCCCTGAAATAAGCATTTTATGAAAATCAGCTCATCCACGTATATGTTAGGGTAGGCAGATCCTTTTAAAACATCTACAAACCCCATTCCTGTCATCTAGAAGCGTACAGAACACTTTGAGATGTATATGTCTGTACCAAACCGTTAAGAGCCCAAGGCATTGTTTAGTAAGTGCCCAAGTGATAACGTAGTTAGCAAATGCTCAGACAATTGGAGAAGGGAGAGACAAGTTAGGATGAAAATTGAGCCATGGGATATGTGGAGAGGAAGGAAGACAGTGTTTTGAGCAGGAATAACATGGGTTAAAGCCTTGGTTATGGTTGACTATGAAGGATGTAGGAAATAACACACACACACACACACACACACACACACACACACACAAAGTCATCGCTGAATGAGCAAATGAGTAGCTTCTGGGGTTTGAGCTGGATAGTCAAACCTAGTGAGGGTGTTAGCGTAATGAGAACGGTGACGGTGGTTTCTTTCTGAGGCATGCAGTTTGTGATGCCGACATGTCCTGCGGAGATGCTCGTGGACACCTGAGCTGGAGTGCAGGTGAAAAGCCGAGCGAGGAATACAGATTGGAGAGTCACAGATGAGAGGTGATAGTGAAGCCACAGAGGGTTTGTGGCTAAATGAGGGAGGGGAGTGAGGGCCAGAGTTGTGTGAGGCACACAGAGCTTGCACTTAGGGAGAAGAGGGGGTCAGCTAAGGGATGACCGGAGAGGTGGGAGGGAAGCAATGGAGCATCAGGTCAAAGTCACGGGGTGAGATGGTTTCCTGGTGCTGGCTGCCACCTGTGCTACCTGTACAAGGGAGGAAAGTCAGCCCCGTGGGAAGACAGAAGCAGATCCCGGGCTGCTTCTGGAGTAGGACAGAGAAGGGACTTCTGTGGATAGAGGTTTGTTTATTATGCACCCGTAGGTGATTTTGCTCAGAGGCCTGGATGTTAAATATTTGCCACAGACGTTGAGTCTTCTTTCAAGTACATTTTGAAAAATAGAAAAACAGTGGAAAGGTCTCTGAGAACCTGGGTTCACGGCACGGAGAGGAATCACCGAGGCCGCAGACCTTCCCTCCGAGAACCCTTTTTGCAAAACTCTCGTTTCTGCAAATAATGCTCATATGGTTGTTTGCTTTTTTTAAATCCTCACCCGAGGATATGTTTTTACTGAGGAAGAGAGAGAGAGACAGATATTGATGCGAGGGAGAAACATCAATTGGTTGCCTCCTGTATGCGCCCTGACCAGGGATCAAACCCACAACCTAGACATGTGCCCCGACTGGGAATCGAACCTGCAACTTTTGGTGTGCAGGAGCACGCTCCAATCAACTGATCCAGCCAGCCAGGGTGCAAATAATCTATGTTTTCACTTGTCCCCAGGCTCGGACGCAGCCACACTGCACATGAGCCGGCTCCCCTGACAGAGCTCACATTATGTGGGGATGTGTATGGGTTGTTCCCCGGACGGAGGCAAAAGTGAGTCAGCTCGCTCTGTTCAGCCTGTTCTCAGTAGATCTGCTTTCACACTTTCCCCAAATCCCCTTTCTTTTCGTTGTGTAAGTTGTCCAATGAGTTTCATTTGGGCCTGTGTTAGAAATGTTATCGCGTGAGATCAGATATAAATGCCCTTTTGTTATGTAAACAAGCACCATCTCAACTTCATTCCAGGATCCCCGGATTGGAAGAGTGTTTGGGGGTAGGGGTGGGAATAATAGAGTTTGGGAAATAGTGTTTTTGGTTTTGTTTCTGAATTCTGAATTAAAAAAAAATTAATGTATTAGGATGACATTGGTTAGTAAAATTTTATAGGTTTGAAGTGCCCAATTCTGTGATACCTTACCTGTACATTGCATTGTGTGCTTGCCACCCCAAGTCAGATCTCCTTTCACCACATATCTGAATTCTGGTTAAACTTGTAGCTTCTGGAGATTTCTCTGGAGTCACTAAAAACCCCTCTAGCTTAGGCTTAGCACAACCTAGATTTTGCTTAGATTTTTTTTTGAAGAGATGATCCCGGGTAAGAATCAGGTTTCTACCAGGTCCGAGACAGCTGTGCAGAAGGGCAGCAACGTCTGTCCATTTGTATTGATAATTCATCCCCAAGGAGCCATGCTTCTTTTAGTTCGGATCAGATCCTATCATCAAATATTCATTGCTCCCTGAGTAAAATGGAATTGAAAGATACAGGTTAGTGACCCAGTTCCCCACGATGATGCAAGTGGCATATTTTTCATTCATGATTCCAGCAAGTGTTTGTCAGGCCCGGTACAATGCAAGGCATTGTTGAGGTTACTAAAGGGTATTTGGAGTGGTATCCATTCTCCAGGAGCTTACTACCGAGGTGGAGGGCTAAGAGTTACTGAAATGAAAGAATTTTAAAATGACGTGGCAAAAGATGTAAGGCAATTGTGGTACAGCCTGTGTGCTCAGGAGTTCAGAGAAAGCGAATAGTATGAAGTGATGCAGTAAGCAGAGTTGGCTTCCTGGAGGCAGCGGACTATGAGCTGGATGGGTCATGCTGAATGGTAGAATTTAAGCTGGGAGAATTAATTGAGACTGGAAAAGAGTCTGAGCATATACAAAGGGACAGGGGCACGGTGTAGGTGGCGAATTTGTGTTACAGAGAAATGAAGGAGGGAATTGGGTGGAGGAGCAGGGCTTAGGTCACAGGAGGTCCTGGGTGGCAGGCTTACACACGCCGCACTCACTCCAGGGGGACATGGAGCCGTGCGGGCTCTTAGGAAGAGCATGGCCGTTAGCCCTCTTTTCCCCATTACCAAACAGGATTTCTTTCTAGTGCTCATCACTATCTGAAATGAGTATCTCTTCATCTGTTTACTTCTTTACTGGTGTTCGCGAGGGTGTGAGCACCGTGAGGTCAGGACCCTCGTCTCGTTCACTGCCCGGCACTTCCCAGTGTCTAGAACAGTGCCTGGCAGAGTGGTGTCTCTTTCTCCGGCCATCTTCGTCTCCAGGGGTTTCTTTGGGCCTCTTACTCTTTTTTTTTTTTTTTTTTTAATCTTCACTTGAGGTTTTACTGATTTTAGAGAGAAAGGAAGTGTGTGGGGCGGGGGGAGACAAACATCGATGGATGTGGGTGAGAAAAGAACATCGATCGTTTGCCTCTCCTAGGCACCCAGACCAGTGATCGAACCTGCAGCTTAGGCATGTGCCCTGACTGGGGATTGAACTTGCTACCTTTTGGTGTGTGGGACGACTTCCAACCTACTGAGCCACCCCGCCAGGGCATGGGCCTCTTATTTTTTTCCCACTGAGGAAAGGGAAAGAGGATGGGCCACGTGCTTTAGTCATTTTTGTGCCCGCTGTGGAGGATGCGGTGGGAAAGTGAATGACACGGGGCTTTTGGTACTTTCTCCAAGGAGTGGGGCCAGTGATACCAAGATGTCTCCAGGGTGCGGTTGCCAGGAACAATACAGGATGTTGAGTTAAATTTGAATTTCAGATAAACAATGAATAATTTTTTTAGTGTAAGTCCAGGTTTATACTAAAATGAGTATAAGGACATTAGTACATCCCCATTGTTTTTTGAGACATTTATACTAAAAAGCTTTTCATTATTGTACATACTTATATTAAGTACAGAAATATGTCCCCCTTGTTTCCTGAGACATACTTATACTAAAAAGCTATTTGTTGTTTATCTGAAATTCGGATTTAACTGGGTGTTCTGGTTTTCCCACCTAAATCTGGTAACCCTAATTAGGATCTAAGGGCTGTCACGGGGTCCTGGGTCTGGCACCCTGAAGGCACTGTCACTTCTGTTCACTCAGTCCTCTGTTAACGCATCTATGACCTATGTCCTCCTTCCCTTCCTGGAAGTCCATTTCCACTGCTAATTACTTCTTAAATCACAAATATTTTGTTGTGGGCACAGAGCCAGCATCTCTCCTACTGTGGCTTTTGACCTTCCTGCTGAGATTTCTGAGCTGCAGGTAACGCGGAGTTCTTGGGCATTAGCGGGTCCTTCTGGAAGAGAGTGGAGAGCAAGTCTAGCTGGGAAGGCACAAGTGGGGCTGGTGGTGGGAGGACAGTCAGCCAGGGTGTTGGCTGGACACTGGCACTGAATTGTGTGCAGTTGGATGTCACCGGGGAAGAGGTGAGACAGGAGCCCCTTGTGATGTGATGTGCTGGTCAAGGGTGGGGTTGTTTGGAAAAATGGAAGGAGGTCCCCTTTGGCGTCCTGTCTCAGCTGCAAATGGGAGGTTCATCTTCTGCCATTCTAAGAGTTGATGATACCATGTCATCTTTTCCCTGGAGATGCCGTTCAGAAGAGCTGAATTTCAGAAACAAATTGCATATGGTTATATTAAATCTAAAACTTGTCTCCATCTAATATGGTTGTAACAATTCAAGGGCAAACTCTAGTGGAGGTGACTAATTCAGCACAGATGTTCCTCACTTTAAGGGAACAAATCTTAAACTTGCAGAATCAAAGTAGTAGAGATTGATTCATTTTAAAGAAATAAAACTTTCAAAATGAAAGATCATCAGGGGGAAATTGGTGGTAATAACAGCGACTACTGTTTGCTCACCTACTAGTTGAGCAACTATTGTATGCCTGGCATTTTAAACTGAAGCTGTGTATTGCTGCCAATCCTCTCAAACACCCTGCAAGGTGCCTAGTATTAATCGTTTTACACATGTGGAGGCTGAGTCTCAGAGAATCACATTGCCGGTGAGTGGTGTGCCAAGGATTTGAACACAGAGCCCAGCAGGCGCCGTACACAGTGCTGAGAGTTCTCCTGGGGAGAGGGAACCAGGTTCTAGAAATTGTGAATGCAGTGTTCAGACACTCTAGCGGGGGAGGGACTCTTCGCCTGAACAAGGGCACTGGGTGGCAGAATGATGAGAGGAGAACACTCAGAGTTTGGAAGGTGCTTCAGAGTTCTGAGGGCCCTCCAGCATCACTCCTGAACTCAGATCGAGGGTCCTGGCTGCTGCCATCTCTGTCTTCTCTCTGATGGAGCCCCATCTGTCATCAGCATGAAATAGGAACACAGTGAACCCGTTGGACCAGCGTTTCCAATCCTCAGCACAGCCTGGTGCCCATGCTGAGGCTGCCGGATTAAGTACAAGATGCTCCATTACATCTGAATTTCAGATATACAACAAACATGTTTTAGGATAAGCATGTCCCATACGGTATGTGAGACATCCCTGTATAAAAACTTAGTTGCTGTGTATCTGAAATTCAGATTACGCCATGTACCCTGTATTTTTCTTTGCTCTGCCTGAGATCACCAGCCCAGGCTCCTGCCTACCCTGGCAACAGGTTTCTGACCTCCTTCCTTGTCTTCTTTCATCTGTTCAGGGGATTAGTAGAGCTTCATGCCACTTATACAGCACTAATGCAATGATTGATCGAATTTTCATGCTAAGCTTATGAGTAGGTATCACGATCATATCCCATCTTACAGATGAGAGAATTGAAGTGCAGAGAGGTTAGGTGACTCGTTCAAAGTCACATGGCTAGCGAGAGGAAGAGAAGGCTCTGACGGGGCAACCTGGCTCCAGCATCCTTGCTGCGTCCCAGTACACGGCACCCCTCTGTGGAACTGGGACAGAACAGAAGGAAGTACAGGGTGGAGCAAAAGGAGGTTTGCAGTTGTGAGTATGCGAACCGCAGAGTTAATCAAGCTGTTGTAGTAATCACAACCCGCCTATCTTTTTCCATACAAACAGCTGCCAGCCTGCTTTTGCCTCATGCTGAATATTGCTCAGGAAAGAGAGCGTGATGGAGTAGGGAGAACCTTTCAGTTCCCGGAGCTCAAAGGAAGGAGCACAGGGTGGAGTGCCTGCCGGAGTCACGGGGCCCAAGCGGGGAGCTCTGTGCTCACATTCCTTCACTCCTCTTGAGGCCTCTTGACATTTAACACAAGACTCTCCACAGCGAGAGGCTCCTGCTGAGCACCAGGCCCCACGCGGCTCTTCCCCCCCCTCCCCAAGATGCACTAAATCAGGTTCTCCTGCCTAGCTACCTTTTAACCATACCCACCAGCACACCCTATTGTTCCTGACGAGCCTCCTCATATCCGACAGGACCGAGTGGGACTCATTTCACTACCGTCTCTCTCTCTGTGAACACCAAACTCCATTTACTGTCTTCGCTCCCTTCCCACCTTGCAATGGGAAGACATGTCTCGGGACCCCTGGCCGTGGGAAAGGAAGACGCCCTTCATAGTCCTCTGCTTTGCATTCAACTTCATGTTTCCCAAAAGGGTCGGCCAGGCCCAGTTCACCTAAAAACCCAGTTCAGCTTTAACAGGCTTCCTTAGGCATATCACCCTCCTGGTCCCTGAGGACAGAGCCATCGCGGGGAAGAGGCTTCCAAGAGGCCCACAGCCTAACTTGGATGGGAAGCCCTCCATCTCCAAAGAGGATGCGGTCTCAGCCAGAAAATTCTGTGCCGAAGGCACACCCAAAGGAGCCAATACCCAAAAACACCCCACGAGGATCCTGGAGATGCACTCGAAGATGACAGAAAAAGGGACATGGACAGATGTCCAGGGAAACAGTATGTGCCTCTGGGAAAGAGCCACAGGGAGGTGATGCGAGATGCTGCTCCACAGGGTTAGGGGAGCGTGGGAGGGTGAAGAAGAGCAGGGCGCTCACAGCTCCTGAAGTTCTGCATTAACACTTACGACAGGACCCACAAAGTGCGTGGTGTAGAGCTCCAGGTAATGGCACCTGCAAGGTGATTGCATAAGTAAAAATTAATATCACACGAAGCCATACTTATTGAGTAAAAGGACAGTAATGACGCTGCAGCAAACTTATAAAACAAAATTAGAATGTTTACCACCCCAGGTATTATTTAATTTATTTGCCCTGAATTGTACATAAGTGTTGGTTCCAGTGCCTCCCAGCCCACGGTCTTCTGTCCAGGGTTAACAGGTTCTTGTTTCTTGAACTTATTTGGACTTGGCCTTAAAATGGCCTGTGACAGACTGCTTCCCCCTGGGTTTTTCATCTGAGGGTGTTGACCGCACCGTTTGCTGTTCCGAGGGTACAAGGGTCGCTTCTTTCTGAAATGTGTGTCAACTTAGTGCTTCTTTTATCATTTAATTTTTATATTTTCTCTAAGAGAAAGGAATTTCTGCAAGCTCCTTACTTAAGGCTTAAAAACTAAGATTCTACTCCTTGCTAGTCTTCTTTTTCAAAGTGCTTTGAGATAATGAAAAGACTTTGTACAGCTATGGAATGGAAATGACTAGAAGTATCTAACAAGACCAAGATGTGAGCCTGTTGACCTGGAGGGTCTCCTCCCCACCAGGCTGGCCAGGGGGCAGGCACCAGACTGAGATGGAAAAGATGCTGAGGAGCGGGGACCTGCCCGAGGAGAGGCTGGCCTGCAGTGAGAGGGGCAGGCCTCCCAGTCTCTCCTCCTGTTCTGGTGTCTCAGCCTCTCGCCCTCATGCACAGCCTCAGAGGCCCTGCAGCCCAAGATGCCTCATCTTCCAACCCTGCCCAGATGTACTCTTCTCAAAAGGAGCAAGGTAGCCGTGTGACATGCTGAACTTTTCAGTAATCCAAAGGGAGACTGATCAAGACGGGAGAGTACGATCAGGTTGAAGATCAAGAGACGAAGACTGCTTGGGCCAATATTTCTGTTCTCATGGATTTGATCTCTCTCTGGATGTTGGAGTCCATAAACAGGCTGGCTGCTTCATAGATCGAAGGGTGCTAGTTTAACACCTTGTGATAGCTATAGGTGCTAATGTGTTAACTGCTAATTCTTCGCATCTCCTGGATACATACAGCTCCTGATTGACATAGTCCTGGGATTAGAGTTACGGGCTGTAAAAACTGAAAGAGACTCTCTCTTAGTTTCCTTCCCAGAAGTCTCAATATATTGAGGGGTGTCCGAAGTCGCAAAGCCAACAGTGGCACAGCTGGAACCCGCTGTTCTCACCTCAGCTGAGGGTCGTGGCTGGTTTGGCCACTGGCCCCAGCTTCCTTCTCCCTGGCAGGCTGATTTCTGTGGACTGCATTGCTGGGCCCCTTGCTCTTGGCTTTCCATCTGCATTTGGCTAATGGGGTGTGCCACCCGAAAACCAGGAGGTGACAGGAGACAGGTGGCAGCCCTCCTGTGCCTTGGCCCCTCCGCCTCTAGTCCTGCAGTGCTGGGAGCCCCCACCCCGACTCTTGGCTTGTTTTATTGATTTTGTCGAAGAGTTTGGTTACAGGGAAAAGGCAGGAGAGCAGTTACCAGAAATAGTGGTTTTCAAACCTTTGATTTCATGGACAAACATACTTCCCCCTCAAAGAGCAGCCCAGGATCCCCAACCCTTCTTACTATTATTTGTGCAGCAGGGGGAGACCTCTTGGAGGAAAAGTGGTACATCTGCCAGAAGTGTCCATTTCACTTAGAGATTTGAAGAGTTAAATAGGTGATACATAATTAAATTTTTTTTCAAATTAATAGATATAGAGTAGAATACAAAATTTACCAAAAATACTTGATAGGCTTTTTTAGATAAAGCTTTGAGACATTAGAGAAATTTTCCACTTACTCTGGACACTTTGGGGTACCCCTGGGGGTATGACTTCATTCTCAGGAGTATTTTCATTGAAAAATCAGAGAGTGCTAAAGAGACGAGGCTTAAAACCGTTGATAAAAGATAATATAGACTCTATGGTAAGGAAGCTATTAAACTTAAAAGAGGATCATTTGTAATGATATAAATGGTAATCCAAGTTCAGCCTTAGTCATTGAAGAGAATTGCGAATTCTCGGAGCAGGTATCTTCCTACACATGAAAAGAAGCCCAAACGTAATGAACAGATGGCTTACAGTCAGAAACCCGTGAAGTGGGGCCTAATTTCGGCACCATTGTTTTGTCTGGGGCACAGAGTTTTTAAAAATCCCATTTGAATGCCTTGTTGGTGTGTGTGTGGGGGGCGGCGGGTGAGCTCTGGGGAGCTGCAGTCTTGCTTCTCTCCGTGGCCTTAAATTGGGCAGCCTCGCCAGGTTAGGTTTCTTGATGGTCTCCCGGAAGCACTGGAGTGTGCTGCCCTGAATTGATCAAACTCCAGGTGAGAGCTGGGGCGAAGCAGGGGCAGACGTTAGAATCTCTATCTGCAGGACAAGGGGGCATTGGAGCATGGGCAGTCAGTATTTTGGGTGGCTGGAGATGGGCTAGGAGGAGGGTCCCAAGCTCGGGAATTGTTATCGTATAGGCTTCCCCAGCTAATGAAACATCAGGATGGGAAGCCTAAGACCAAACGAGTGACTGAGAGCTGCGAGCAAAGGCGTTCATCCTCAGAGCATCCCGACGCTGAGCTCCTGCTCTGCTCCGTGGAGGTGCTTCGGTCCCTGCCACAGCCCCAGGAAACAGAACAGGGACGGGCAGTGGGAAAGTGAAGAGGCAGGCAGCAGGGGGTGGGGAAAGGGCGCGTGCGCTAGGTCTATTGCGACCATCTTTTTAAAAGAAATTACTGTATTTTTTTCTTAAAAAAAACTTCGAGTTATGATTAACACTCCAAAAGCTGTATATATTTCATGTAAACAACTTGGTGGGTTGGGAAATAAGAATACACTTGCGAAACAATCACCACAGTTTCCGCCAGAACCGTATCTATCACCTCCAGCAGTTTCCTCCGACTTTTACTCATTGCTGTTGTTATTACCGTTACTTGGCACTAAGAACACCGATCAGAGGAGCTACCCTCTTGGCGAGTTCTTCAGCGTGCAAGGCCGTGCTGTTAACTACAGAAACTGTGCTGGGCGGTGGGTCTGTAGGGCATGCTCACTTGTACGAGGGACACCGCTGTTTAAGTGCTCCCTGGCTCGCCCCGGGGAGAGAGGACAGTGGTGCTAAAACTAGAACCAGAGTGCGGGCCACCGACCGCTGTCTGCGTCTCACCGGGAGCCTTGGGCCATCTTTTAACGGGTAGCCTCTTCTGGTGAATGGATTTGATTTGCGTTTTTCTCTTTGGCCTCAGCAGACGTCCAGGGTCTCTGATTCTACTCGGAATCTATAGAAAATCCAGTGTGGCGCTCTCTTTCTCCCCCTGCTGGCTCTCAAGGCGGATTCCCTGAAACTGACAGATATTTGGGCAATGAAATGACTTCAGATAAAATGGAGGCATGCATGCGGGTTGCTTTTTAGAACGAGGGAGAAAGCTACAGTTTTTTTCTCGAAGAGGCAAGTCCAATCCAATGGAATCTCGATATACAGAGATGTCTATATCATATATAGATAAATATATATGTATATATCATCCCCCTTCAACTCCTGGTTTCTCTTGGCTACGCACAATGGCAAGGCAAAAATGGAAAACTTGAAAATAAGAGTCGACGGCGTTTCTGTGACTCAGCTGGCAATTCGCTGCGGTATCCAGGGAGACAGCTTCTCACATACATTAGCATAATGTGAAATGGCAGCTAGAACCAGAATTTACTGTCTAAGCAACTCAGCCTGAACAGCCGTTGACGACAATGCAATTTAAGGGAAATCCAAATATTAGGCTTAGGTGACTGATACAGTCCTGAAACCTCTTCGTTTTAAACCTGTGGGGTCTGGTGTGTTCCCTCATTTTTGCTCTCCATTCTTGGGGCAGAATAGATGGTTGGAATTCAAGGTTAACAAAGAAAGATATTGTGGCTAGTTGAGATCCAATATAGCGTTCAGCCAGCTTCAGCTCACTCCATTCCCGTTATCACCAAAATGTATTTTCTTTCCCTCTTGATTTTTTTTTTTTTTTTTTTTAGATTTTCCATTTCCATTGGTATCCAAATGCTGACATTTCTCCTTCCCGTCTTTTCCCCAAGAGCTTTGACGTTGAGAATGTATCTCCTTGCTCCCTGGTTATCTGAACATCAGACTACCGCAGATAGCAGCAGAACCTTGAAAGGGAGCTTTGTTTCTTAGCAGAGGGCCCAGGCGAGTCTGGGGAAAACATCCTGACAGGGCATGCTTCCTGAGGACTCAGAGCTTGTCGTGGACATTTTCCAGACAGGCAAGACTGGACACAGGTGGCAGTTCCCAAGGTCCACTCTTCCAGGTGATACCCCTTCTAGTATACTACCTACTGGGACTTTTTGTTCCGGACTTAGAAATCCCAAATGCCCCAGAGACAGGACCTCCTCCATCTCGTGCACGGAGGTCAGAGGACAGAGAGCTGAGGGGTCCATCTGCGCACATCAACTCGGGGCATATGGGTCATAGAGAGGCCATACGGACTGGCAGGTGGGTGCAGAGTAACAGTTCTAGGCTTTCAGGTGCTGGCAGGGACGGATCCAGTTTCCCAGGGACCTCCCTAGTGCACACTGGAACCTGGCTGCCCATCTGCAGGGACTTTCCCAGTGGCCGACTGTCCTAACTTCTGACAGCAATGGCAAGATTGGGGGCCCCAAGATAGCTTTCATTCACTAGATTTCTCCCAGAGTGCTCTGAAAGCTGGTATACTCAGGTTAGGGTGTATTGCAGTCACAGAAGACAAAGTAAATCCACCAAGGGCAGAGTCCAGTCCCAGCTGCCCCCTCCCCGCGGAGTCACGGACAGCGTTCCTGTCTTGCTTCAGTGGGTGACTGCGTGCACGGAGCCTGCCCGCCAGGGAAACCCACCAGCTTTGGTGTCCTGAGTTTTTATGTGGGCTCTCCTGTGGAGGTGTGGTTGACTGACCACTTGGTTGGCCTCAGTCTCCAGCATCTCCTGGGGCTGAGCGGATACCTCATGACCCAAAGCCCCAACTCTGCATCTCAGTGGCCCCAGGCGAACAGACACACTCCGATCAGTTACTTTCCAAGCACTTAGAGAATTACCTCCCAGAGGCCCAGAGTTGAAAAGCCAGACCTCCCTTTGGGCAAGGTTCATTCTTTACTGTGCAGACTCTCTGTTGACCTGCTGGCGGTAGTCTGCTGTGTTAAGGCCGGTTTCTGCAGCTGGAGCAGGCAGTTGGCCCCAGTGGTGATGGAGGGGCAAGAACCGCAAACGAGGGGGCGGGGGGAGGCAAAAACTGCAGTGGGAGAGGAAGAGGCCGCTGGGAAGAAGTGCACTGTGATATTATGTGTGAATACAGTGGGGGACACGAAGTCCAATTGATTTGTGAAATATGTTTTCAGGCTGTGATTTATTCTTCCATTTTGTCCGCCAGGGGGGTGTTGAACCAAGGATAAGTGTATCTTAACCTTCAGGATTGGAAGCTAGTTTTTCTAAAAAAGGAAGATGAATGGGGGTCCACGGTTAGAAGCAGTTTGTTCTTGAGTTGGGGGTGGTGTTGCTCTCTCTGTGCGTCCCCACAGGCAGCGGGGGTTTCAGGAAGCACAGGACGAAAGGGGCTTGGTTCTCTGAGTACATCGATAGTAATGACTATTATAATTATAAATAATAATGGCTACCCTTTATAGAATGCTTCTGAATACCAAGCACTGTTAAATTATTTACCAACAGGGTCACATTTAATTATCTGAATATCGCTAAGGGGTAGGTGCTCTTACCTGAGTTTTGTGAACGTGAAAATGGAATCTTGGAGTGGTACTTTAAGCTCGGTAGTAAGCTTCAAGGCTCTCAGGTGACAAAGTTGAGATTCCAACCCAGGCCTTTCTGACTTCCATGTCTCTGCTTGACCGGCCGCATGTCCCCATGGTGGATGTGGTTGACATGGCCTACAGAGCGGAGAGAAATATCTGGCTTAGTATTTTATGTGTTTATCTCAAAAGACTGTATGTCTGCTAAGACAGAGGCTGGGCCCACCAGGAATCTCAGGTTTCTATCTGAAAGACATTCGAAGGGCCGGAGAGATGGGGTAAGGTGGGGGCTGGCTGAGTTTTGTGGCTATATGGTCATCGGGCAGACAAACTCAGGCAACTCACGGGCTGTGTGTTCAGGCCTGTTCTTCTGCACCAGAGGGGAGATGGTTTACCTTTGCTCCTGGGAGAGGGCCTCTTGCTGTGGTGGGGTTTATAGATGAAGCATCTAAAATGGTGGTGGGAGCCTCAACTGGTGTGGCTCGGTGCCTTGGGCATCGTCCCTCATCCCACAAACTGAAAGGTCACCAGTTCAGTACTGGGAAAGGGCTCATGCCTGGGTTGCAGGTTCAGTCCTCTTGGGCACGTGTGGAAGGCAACCAATCGATGTTTCTCTCTCACATCGATGTTTCTTGCCCTCTCTTTCTCCCTACCTACCCCTCTCTCTAAATCAAAAATGAAATAAAAATCATTTTAAAAAGTTAAAATAATGGTGGGAATAGGCAGTGCTGGAATTTTGTAGCCCGTGCTCCCCGAGGGCAGGAAGGGAGTCTCGTGTATTCTCTCTCCAGCGTCTGCCACAGTGCCTGGCCCCCTGGGGAAGCTGGATGACTGTTCGGTGAATAAAGGAATGGGCAGACACGTGGGGCGGTTAGGTGGGGGGGGGGGGCACACATCTTCTGGGATTGAGTTAGACGAAGACCAAAGAAGCAGGATCGGCTTTTCTGTGACTTTGTGTTTTCTAACAGCTCCCAAGTCCTTTCAGAATAATACTTGGCTTTCTTGTGGCCCTTTATAGTTTTAAGGTACTTTCATCATGTACATAATTTCATTTGATCCTCACAGTGTCCCTGGAGTTCAGTTTTATTGTGTTCGTGTTATATTAATGGATGGGGGACTTGAGATTCCCAGAGGTTAAGCGACTTGCTGAAGGCCATGTAACTCAAGGAGGACTAAGATCTTGAACCCCACGCATTCCTGTACTCAGAGGTGGTGGGCACAGGATATAAAGACGTAAGTCCAGCCCCACAACTTTTAAGTATGGTCACGATGGCTAATAGCTCTCTCTTTCTCTGCCAGTGGAGTGTGACTGATTTGGAAGTGAGTTGTTCTGACAACAGATCTGGTGTCCACAGCTCAAAATTCTTTGCTGATTGGACTAAAGCTCACCTCCATGCACTGACCCTGGATGTGGCGCCTGGCTGGGGGCTTGGGGTCCCCCCAGGCTTGTCCTGGAGCCTGAGTTTCTTCCTCCTTGAATTCCTCCTGATCCCCGACCCAGCCCATCTGGGAGCGTGAGGAGGGCTTCTGACAACGGAGACCTCACCCAAAGAGGCTGTTTGGGGAGCACATGAGACAAGATCTCTTAAAGGCTCTCTTAAGTTTCTTCAGGAAAATATTGAAACTTGGAACCTCCAATGGTGCTACAGCCTAGCGCAGCTGCTCTTCTGGTAAGACGTGTTTGGGGGCGGGGCTCCATACCTGTGGGAGAGGATCGTTTCGTTCATCTTCCTGGAATCTTCACAAGGCTGCCTGGAACTCTGATCGCTAACCTCTCCTCATGGGCTAGGGTGGATGCCTCACCCCAGCGACCCCGAAGGTTGAGTAGAGAAATGAGCCTCCTTCCTGGTGTCCATCATTTCTGTCAATGACTCAGAATTCTGGTTTAACTGCTTTCTCAGCAGATGCTGGACACCCTCCTGGAGCTATTGGTCCACAGGGCGGTCCTGGTAGGTTCGGCCTTGTGCCCTCCCTGTCCTAGGGCAGGGTAGGTTCCTGCTGGCTTTGGGTTGAGGGGAGGCTGCGTGCATCTCTCAGTGGACTGGTTCGCCACCTCTGGAGGTTCTGAAGACGTCTCGACACCCCCCGTCCTGCTGCTCCACAAGCCATCGCTGCCTTTAGTCTTGGGTCACCCAGGACTGGTGAGGAATTGTGGGCAGTGAAGACATTAAAAGGTGGTTATTATTTACAGGACGTTTTCCAGAAACACTGCGTTTTAGTTGATTGATGATCAAGAAGTTGTCAATTACGTGGGAAAATTTGTTTACAAAGTGGGATTAGGAGAAGAGAACCAGACCCACGTTGCAGGTCGTCAGTGTTCTTGCTGCTGTTGGAGTTTGCTAGAAGTGTGGCTGGCTTCGACTCTCTTCTGTCCCTAAAGCTGTCCTGCCTTGCATTTCACTGAAACCAGGTGGTGCTCCCAGGGGCTTTGTCCTTGGCTAGGATAGCTGCAGCAGGACCCCAGCTGTGTCCCCCACCCTTTTTTGAGGGGGTGGGTAGAGAGGAGCAGGATGGGACAGCAGAAAGAACCCTTTACCACAGCTGACTTGGAGCTGGAAGAATGGTTGGCCCAGGGCAAAGTAGCCCATAAGTGAAACTCTGTAACCTTTCTTGGCCCTTTCTCTTGATTTCTGGACCTTCTACTTACCTCAAATGTCTATGCTTAAAGGTTTTTCCTGTCTCTCCTAATGAGGAATCAAATAGTTAGGGCCTGGATGGGTTATTCCTACTGAGAGTATAGTTCTTCCTTTCTAACTGAAAAGAGGGGACATTACCTCAGTCAAAACAAGGACGAGGCAGTGGTGGGCTTGAGGCCTCAGCAATGGAGATATTTGAGGGTTTTGCTCAGTAGCCTACCCCGGGGTCACCTACCCTCGGCTGCCTCCTCTCCCACATTAGGCCGGCCTTGGCTTCACACCAACATCCTCCAGGGCACGGGCCTGGACGTGGGCACCCCTGGCTGCTGTACTGACACCAAAAGTGTCAGGCTGAGAACCAAGCCGTGCCTGCGGACTCCAGAGTGCTCAGCGCCCAGAAACTCCGCCAGTGCCAGCTGTTGCGGGGCCACATCATTCTCTGGGCCTTGCCAGCCTTCTCGCTCCAGCATCTGGGATGTCCTTCTCGATAATTCATGGTGGATCCTTCTTTGGACAGGCTTTTCTTGAAGAGCCTCTTAAGGGGCTTACTGGCCTGGTTCTCTTCCTTTTATTCCATACTGGGGGTGGGGAGGAAGGGACAGGCTAGTAACCACTTCACTGTCAGAACCGAGCTGGGGCCTGCACATAGCAGATGCTCAATGAATGTTCTTAAGGCTCACCCTGAAAGTCAGTGTTGGAGCTGAGAAGGGAGCACACGGCTTATTTCACTCAGCTTGCAGCACTGTGTCCCGTGCCGCGCTGCTTACGTAGAGCTTCAGGGTTGCGTTGAGGCCCATTCCTCTCACTGGTCACCAACAGCAGATGCACTGACTGTGCAGATGTTCGTGGTGGGACAGAGTCCCCCAGATATCGACATGTTTATGTCCCTTGATTAGAGAGCTGCAGTGCTTGAAGTACCATAAGCATCGTGTGGCTTTAGAATCTAGCAGCAGAAGTCAAGACCTTTAGGAAGTACCCGGTTCAACTTCTAGTTTTTGTGTGGTCAGTCCACAGCTCGGAGGAGTGCCTGGTTCAAGTTCAGATGATCAGGTGGGTGGTCTACAGCTTCAGGAAGTGCTTGGTGCAAGTTCAGACATTCAGGTGGGCTGTCTATATCTCTGGGGAGAGGCCACCCCAAGACAATCGGAAACTGACATTCAGGACTTTTCTTTTAGTGGATTCTCTTCTGACCCTAAAATTTCATGCAGGTTGGCAACAAACACCTGCCACCACATTTGAACATCATTTCTCTTTGTCAAATGTGTTCACCAAGAGTCGTTTCACTACTTCCAGTGATTTTTGTGTGTGTGTGGCTTTTACTGTTCTTCCTCAAAACGTCATTTCCAATTAAAATATGGGCTTTTTTCAATGAACACTGTATGGTTCCAGTTGGAGCTTTAATGAAAATGATGCACAGAAAGATACACTCTCTCTACAGGCCTCCTGCAAATCAAAGCCACAGCTCGTGGCGGCCTTTGCTGCTGAGTGTTAGCCTGGCCTTGGTGCCTTGCTGTTCTGTCTCGGGCATCAGAAGAGCAAATGCCGCCGCGCTTTGCCACTCAGCAGCTGGGCCCTGGTGTGGAAGAGTGCGTCCGTGCCCAGCGCCCTGCGTCCCTCCATGCCCTCTCCAACTTCCCGGTTCTCTCTGTTTCTGTGCTTTGCTTCTAGACCATCTTCTCTGTGGATGTTGGCACTAGCCAACAGGAAGCCACGTTGTGGGCTTTCTTGTTGCCAAGGGCTTGCGCTAAGCCAGGTACATCAGGCATAGGCTCCTAAAGTCTCCTCTGATGGTGTTCTCAGTTTGCCTGTTGCCCCAGTAACAGGAATCCTTACCCCTGCAACAGGTCCTGGGTGAGCAACCCCCTCCCCCCAACCGACTGCTGTATCTGGGTCCCAGTAAGAATTGTTCCAGCATCCCTGAGTCTCCTGAGAAGCTGGGGTGGGGAGGAGTGTGCTTTAAAACCTCTCCATGCTCCCAGACTTCCTGCCTTCGGTCACTCGGGTGTTCTGGTGTCCACTGGCACAGAATGGGAGTGTGGGGGTCGTAAGGCACCATCCTCAAGTTCTTCCCTGGATTGGTTTCCTTCTGACATTCCTTTAATGAGGTTTTTGTGGCGAGCATACGTGGTTTAAGAGCTGGGCGAGGGCGAGTTGACTGCCTTTATGGTAGTTATCGCTAGGTGTGGGGAGTCGGGCGGTGAGGACTGTGACCCCTTTTTCCTGCGTCACCCACTCCCTTACATTCATTTTTGTAACAGGCACCGTGGTGCTCCATGGCCCACTTCTTCTCCCTGGCTGTCAGCTGCTGGTACAAAACAGTGTCCTTCCCTCACTGATCTTAGCTCCAGCACGGAGCTCCACCCAGGGGCTGCCTGTGCTCGTTCACAACCAACCTGGTGAGAATAACAGTCGTCACCGTGCACTGAGAGTTTATCCTCTGTTTCAAGTGTGGTTCTGCTAAGTGCCTCACTTGCGTTATCTCTTCTACATCTCCCCAGCAATCCTGTGCTCTAGGTTCCTCTAGTAACCCCCTTTTCCAGTGAGACAGTCCTGGCTCAGAGAGGGCGGGCAGCTTGCCCAAGGTCACACAGCTCGGGTCAGGATTTAAATTTGCTTTCCCACTATGCAGGACTGCCCCATTCTGCCTCATCTTCACGTTCTTGCCCACGTTGTCCCCTTGCCCAGGCCGCCTTCCCTCCATGCTTCAGTGCCCAGTGGAAATCCCAGCCCCTCGAGGGCACCCCAGTCAGACGTGAGCTCTTCCATGGGCTCCCGTGGCTCATGGAGCTCAGACTGCTCGCCGTCCGCCCTCTTGTATCATTGTTCGTTTCTGTGACTTGGTTCCCCAGTTGGGTGGCACACTCTCAGAAAGCAGCTTCTAGTGCCTTTCCTCCCCTGCCACCAGTCGTGTGCCTTCCCTTATAATACGCGTTCGACAAATCCTGGCCGTTGATGCTACTTTAAATTTGGGCCATTACCTGTGAAGGCAGGAGTGCGTCTCCCTGAATTGACGTCGTGGGAAGCAATTTGAGGGTTTCACGAACACAATTCACTTTTCCAGTCCCCCCTGATTTAATAGGTAATTTAGTTCTGAAGCAAAGAAGGAATAATATGTAGCTGTTTCCATGAAGGTGTTTATTGGAAACAAGAAAAATGGTTGAAAGCTGCTAAAGTCAGATCTCTAAATAACATTCAGTATCAACTATGCTGTCTCCCTGGGAAAAACATAGTTCCCATTTTGAAACCTGGTTTTGGGTCTGTCGCCCAGGTGTCCTGAGGGCCTTAGGACTGGGGGTGATGTCACTAGGTACAACCTCTTTTTTCCCCCAAAGTCAGGGCTTTTGAGGACTCACCCTCTGGCCACTCTCTAGAGGGCTCCATGTGACACCGCCCCTGAGCAGCCCACCTGCTTCCCTTCTAGGACATGACTTGAAAGCATGGGGACAGCAGCTTGGAATTTGTTTTTTAAACAGCGTTGCAAAAACAACTTTTGCAAACCCTCGGGGTCCCTGAGCTGTAGCAAGTGAATGAGAAATTGAGGCATTTTTGTAGAGACACTAAGGCACAAATAAATTGAGAGACTGACCTATGACATAATCCCAAAACCAAGCCAAACCACAGCGTTCTACAATTAAGACAATTGTGATTATGAGCCATCTAAACAGATACTGTTTCAGCAACTTGACCCTTCTTTATGACTGGAGAGAACCTGGGCGTCTTGTTTTCACTTCCTGTAAGCATGCCAGCAGGTCTGAGTTTCTTGTGCCCCGTACTGTCCCCAAACTGTGCAGGGTCCCCAAAAGTCCCTGTCCGAGTATAATGCCTCTCCTGAGAGAGGCAGATTTAAAGCAGTACGTGAGTAAGCGAAGGTCCACGTGCCTGAAGTCTTCTCTAATACGTGCAGGGAGGCATTTACACTGCTTCGTTGTAATGGACGACATTGAGTAGTATGCTTTCCCAAGCTTCCGGAGGAGACGTCCAAAGGTGAGTGTCACTGAGGAATTGTTAGTGCTTGAAAGCAGGACAGAGTAGCTGTAACCCTCTCTGCCCAGCCTAATATTCCTCGCCCGGCATGTGGGGCGCTCAGTCAAGTTCCCTTCTAGATACAAGCCTCATTGTTTTTTTTTTTTTTAATTCCATTATACTGTCCATGGAAACACTACAAAATATACAGAGAGCAGAGAAAACACCTCTTCTACGCACACTTATTTGTTGACAGAATTCATTCTCACCCAGGCAGTGACAGAGCGCGTCCCAAGGCCTCTGGCTGGCCTGTGCACGGAAATAACATTGCTGTTGAGAACAATCTTCGTGAGGGGCCTGAGGCATCTCCCTGGGTGACAGATGTGTTTATGGGAAGTCGTGAGTTAACCATGGGTGGACACATCGAGTCATATTTTAAAGACTGAAGGGGTCTTTCATAAAAATAAATTCCTTGACAAATCCCTTTGTAGAGAGATCCCATTTTAAAGTAAATGAGGATTCTTCCATTATTTTGCTTAACCCAAATGTCCCAAGACTTGCTGCAGATATTATTCCTACGTGATAGGCTGTCCTGGCAGTGCTGAGAGTACGTACGTGGAGGCGACACGGGGGCTAGGGGCTGTGGCTGCTGTGAGCTTTGAGGAGCTGTGATGGGGTTGAGGAGGGGTCATTTGTAGAGGGCAGCATGGGTCTGGTTGTAAGCAGGCTGCTTTGGGTGCATCCAGCAGGTTCTATGGGGACAAGCAGGAGTCAGAGCTAGAAAGAGTTGGGTATGCAGGGACAGTGGGAAGAAATCTTCAGGTGCGAACCCTTGAGACTTAAATGTGATTCATCAGAAGCTGGGAGTCCTGGCGGATGTTAGGATAAAAGTGGAGCTTAACGAATCAGTCCATATTTATCAACTATCTGCCGTGTCAACCTGCTGGACATTTATGCATATTCCTCATAGTAAAGTTGGTAAGATACCATCTGAAGAACCTTAACATTGAATTGGAGAGATAAGATAGGAAAAGTCAGATAAATATAGGAGACACGGACTTTGCAGACCCACAAGAAATACAGTAGAACTAAATGTCGAAGACCTGCTCTTGCATTCTGATGATGGTTGACAGAGAAGAGGAGGGTTGGGGGCCTGGGTGAAAATGGTGAAGGATTAAGAAGTACAAATTGGCAGTTATGAAATAGCTGCAGAGAATGTAAAATATAGCACAGGGAATAGACTCACTAACACCGTAACAACTATGTTTGGGGCCAGGTGGGGACTGGAAATGTCGGGGGGGACACTCTGTAGAGCACGTGATTGTCTAACCCTATGCTGCACACCTGAACTCGGTACAGAATAATATTGAGTGTCACTGAAAACAAAAAAGAAGAGAGTTGGAATGTTCAAAAACATACCAAATGCCAGCTGTAATTGAAAAAGAACGAAAGAGAAAAAAACAAACAAAAGGACCAGTTCTTGGACTTGAAATATCGATTGAGAGTGTCTAAGAATTCTAGTCGACTCCAATCTGGTTGGAGTCAGCAGTACGAGTGGCTGCCAGAGAGCAAATACAACTCAAAGTTCATGGGTAAGGGCCCCATGCCCAGGACAGAAGTGCCAAGGGGCCTTGACACTCTGCACAGCGAAGCCCATCTGGTGCACAACACACAGTTCTGGGCAGGACATTTTCAGAGGCCCATTAAAACATTGCAGTGTCTCTTGCGGGGCATGGCCAGGAGAGTGAAGGGTCTAGAAAGCATGTCGAACGAAGATGGTCCATTTTTTTGTTCTCCAACGAACAGTATCTGCCACGTGACCGGCACTGTGGGGTGTATTAGGGATTTAAACCGAGAAGCTTGCCATCCTTGAAAACAAAACAAGATCCAGTAAGTCTGGAGAAGACAGGACTTCAGGGTGAAATTTTAAAACAACTATGTAGAAGGAAATTTCCAAAGGGGTACAATCAGGGCCAAAGAGCAAACATGGGTGGGAGGCAGAAGTGGGCCCCAAGTAAGGGAAATCTGGGAAACAATTAGAGCAGGGTGAGCACCGTACCTTCCTCATCCATACGGGCGAGTGGGAGCTGAGCGAAACGAAGTGCTAGCAGAGTGTGTGTGAGAACCGTGTGACCTGCGGACGTCTGACGGAGGTGAGACTCCGCTGTCGGTGTCCAGAGGCCTCATGCTGGCTGTGAGAGGGTCCTCGACTTGGGTTGGTCGGGACAAAGGACTTAACAAGGTGAGTGACTTGGAAATGCCTTCTGTAGCCTGGGACCGCTCTGTGAGGCAGTTTCCCCTGGTCCAAAGCAAAACAGAACAAGTGAAGCGGAAGGGAGAGGAGGAAGAGGAGGCCATGGCAACACAGTGCATTTTCATTTGTTTATTCTGAGATGGTGTCCTTTTCAGGGGTGTCCAGCCAGTGGGCCACATGCAGCAGGGAATGGCTGTGAATGCGGCCCAACACAAAATCACAACTTTACTGAAAACATTGAGATTGTTTGTGTATTTAATGTGTTTGTGTATTTAATGTGTGGCCCAAGACAACTCTTCTTCCAGTGTGGCCCAGAGATGCCAAAAGATTGGGCCCCCTTGAGATGGTTTTCTTTTTTTTTTTGCTCTGAGAATGTTTTTCTTTTGTGATAGGATAGTGTTAATAGACTGGACTGTATTTTTAAAACATTGTTACTTAGCGAAGTAATACGTTAACCCTGTTTTTATGGGAGGATTTTGCCGGCCTGTGAAATTTCAAAGGTTGGGAAACGCTGTCCAGTTCTTTCCGACGCGGAGACTGTCACCGATGTCATGGATTGTGACTAGTCATCGCTACAGTGCTGGTGGGCACAGCAACGGCGGTGGAAGTCACAGAAGGGGGGTGGCCCCTTTCATCGCAGGCAGCAGAACAATGTCCAGTTTGGGAGCTGAGTTCAGAGGCACAAACTCCTGGCTGAAAAAAACGTACTCTGGGTCTCCGAGGCGGTGGGTTGTGCAGTGTGCTGCGAGGGCAGGCACCCCCCCACCCCCACCTTCAATCTTGAGTCTGACCCCAGAGACCCAACTTCTTGAAAAGACCCAGGGTGCCTCTGGCCAGGCTGGCTGTGAGCGGACATCAGGGTGCTTCTCAGACGGCCGTCTCTGCAGTCAGCGGAGGCCTCCCCTTGTGAACCTCCGTAAGCTTCCAAGTTTGCCGTGGATTCACATCTGGGACCATGGAGGTCAAAACCCTCAAACGGGCTCCCTTTCAAGTTCAGTGACCTTGTGTCACACACAGGACTCTTTGGTTATCCGAAACAGTGACAGGAACCCATGTTGGGTGACCTTAGTGTCTGCTTACTTACCATGGCATGGTGGGTGGGCGACACGTGGGGCCCTGCCCACCCATCTTCCAAGACTTACCCTCAAGGAGGGGCTCGGAGTGGCCTGTCCCCTGACCTGTAACTGAGGAGAGAGATGGCGCTGGCCATTCTTTCAGATGTGTGCTGTACTTCTGGGTGGGCCGTGAGGAGAAAGGAACCTGCAACGTGGAGGGCCGGCCCTATTTCCAGAACAAAGGAAGGAGCCTGGGATGAGCAGACGTTCGGTGGCCCAGTCCCACGCTTGGGGGAGTGAGTTCACTAGCCGGGCCATGTTAACATCGCGGATTCCCTGCCGGCTTTGGCCAGTGATTCAGCTTGGCTTCTCTCATTAACGAGGTGAGAGAAACCGCCCCGGCTGCTGCTGACCAGGCCGGAGGCAGGGCTGAGTCTCTGGGCACCACTCGCAGACCCCCATTTCCTAGGGCAGCCTTCTTTAGCATAGAGTTGCTTTCTAGGAGACAGGCATTTAAATGATCCTTTCCCCTCCCTAGCAGAGATGCTGATTTCCTAATCTGGGGCAGGGCGAGGGGTTAGCCTGTGTGCCCTGGCCCCAGGTGGCCTGCTGACCACACTCAGAGGAAGCTTCTGTCACCTGGTGTTTTCTGTTTCCCTGCCCAGCATTCTGGTCTGCCCTTCAGCCTGTTAATATTTTGAAAACGAATGGTGAGCCTAGGAATGAATGCTTTTGCAAAGGGAAGCACAACCCTTTGACAAGGGAGTCTCTATCTTGTTCCTTCTCTCTCCTCCCGAGGGAAGGATATTGTGGTTTGTCAAGATGCGTGAAGGGCCTTTTTTTGGTGGGGGGTGGGGGGCAGGGAAGTCAAGGGCCGCGTTCCTGCAGGAGCCTGTGATAACTCCAGCTCTTAATATTATTTTATTATAAGTCTCATTTTTAAAATAGCTGCAGGGCTGCACCTGGAATAAAAATGAATTAAAAAGAAAATCACTGTGTGGAATCTAAATAGCGCCTCAGGGATAAGCTTGTTCTTCTGGTGCTATCGCTGAGACCCAACAACTTCTTTCTCCTTCCTCAAAGCGCCTCAGAACGCCCAGCACGTGAGGAGACACCGAGGTGTTGTCGGTTTTCCTTCCTCAGTGTTTAAAAATACCATTTCGAAGGAATACTTACCTATCTTCTTTAGGCCTTTGTCAGGCTGAGCAGCAAGCGGCTGGCATGCACCACCTACCTGTGAGGGACCAGGGACCGCAGTTCAGGGAGGGACACCACCCACACCTTCCAGGAGCTTTCTAGAGACTGCGAAGGCAGAAGTGCAAATGAACCCTGGTCACGGGAGGGTCCCATGTGCTGGGTGCCACGGGAGGGAGAACACAGAACCCTCCACCTGGGGAGCTACCCTAACGATCTGGATCTTTCACAACGAGACTGAGTTTGCCAGCTCTGGAGGCGAGCCAGGGCACTTCTGGCAGAGGGAACAGCATGTGTACAAAGGGGAAGGGCAAGGCATGCAGAGGCAAGTGGAGTGCACAGAGAAATGTAAGAGATGTGGTGGGAGATGGCTGCCAGGGCCCATCGGGCCCAAGCTTGTGTGATGTATGGAATTGCTTGGATATTGTCCTGTAGGTGGAAAAAAAATTAAGTAGGAGAGTGATGTGATAGGGTTTGCTGTTTTGAATGAGCGTTTTGCCAGTGGAGTAGAGCTTGTTCTGGAGGTTGTGAGGGTGTGTGTGTGTGTGTGTGTGTGTGTGTGTGTGGTGAGAGAGGGGGATCTGACCCTGGAGAGCGGGAAGCCGCCTTGGCAGTAGTCCAGGTCGGCAAGGATAAAGGTTTGAACTAGGCCAGGCACTGGGGATGAAGAACTGATAGAAGAGATGCTGAGGAGGTACAACCGAGCAAAAGGTCCTCGGGATGGAGAGGCCAGAGAAAGAGCTGGACTTTGGGTGACCAGGGAGGGGAAATCTAAAGACAGAAAAGGTTGTCAGGCCTGAAAAGTGGCCTTGGGCTTGGCAGCCCCGGCAGCTGCAGTGCTGGCCTTGGAGAGAACAACTTTAAAGGCTCAGCTGGGAGAGAAGGGAGGGATGGAGGGAGAGAAACAGGCCACGGTGGGAAAGGGAAACATCGGCGCTAGTGCTCAACTGTGGGGAATAAATCACAGAATTAAGCCACCTGCCTATAATCAGTGGGGCTTTCCTTTTTTTCTTTTTCTTTTTAACCCCCTTTGGTCATTATTTCCACTCCATATTGTGAGTGTGTAAGACAACTCTGAGTACGCAATGCCTGATGAATCTGGGGCAGGGGAGAATAATGGGGAATTTCCTTAATTACCACTCTACTTACAATTCTGTCTCAGAGTCCAAGTGGCAGTTTATGACACCAGTTTAAGCCTCATTGGGTAGGAGGTATTGACATAGCACGACTCCTCGAAGAGGAGTGTTAGTGAAATTCAGACATAGCGCTTGTGAGTGTAAATGCAAACGCATATAGCGCTGTAATCAAGGCACAGCCTATTAAATAAACGAACACTTGAAAGTGTGGGAACGGTAGAAGAGCAGGCAATCTAAAAATGTCCTCATTGTTCGTTCTTCCTTCCCAATTGCACTGGGAATGAGAAAGGAGGAAAGGAAGTATTAATGAAGAACTCTAATAGTAGCTACCGGAGGTGGGGGGCAAAAACACTCTGATTTATACAAAGTTGTGTATTCATTCTTACATGTTTAAATTTGAGTCGCCTTTAGAGTACTCTCTCCATTTGGTGCGATACCCCTGTCGAGATGTTTTTTCCACTGCCGGAAACATTTTTTGAACTCGTTGATTTTGATGCCTTTTAGTGCTTCTGCTGTTTTTTTTTTTTGTTTGTTTCACCTCTTTGACATCAGCAAAATGTTTCCCTCTGCAGACCTTTTTGATCTGGGGGAAACAAACCAGTCACTTAAGATGAGATTGGGTGAATAGGGAAGGTGGGGTGTGAGGGTCATGCTGTTTTTGGTAAAAAACAGCTGAGCACTTAGCATAGTGTAGGCAGGTGCGCTCATATATCATCCATCATGAAATAGGCAAATATGTTCAAAGAGTCTTCAAAAAAAATTCACTGAAGCCAAACACAGCCTCTCACAACAACGCCAGCTGACACACTGATTCATATGGATTCCTAGAATACTCACCTGACTGGAGAAGGTTGTACTGCAAGGGGCCCGCCCTCCAGAAGATAATTCCAGGTATTTTGGGGTCCCCCCTCCTGTAACTCATTAAATGCTTATACATGGTGCCAGGTACTGTGCTAAGTGTGGTTCATGAACCACCTCACTTAAACCATCTCACTTAATGCTTCCTACAACTGATGAGGGAGGGCTCTTTTCCCCATTTTGGCATTGAGGAACTTGGAGGCTGTAAGTGGTCACACAGCCGGCTGAGTGGACGTCACGATTCCTAGGCACAGGCAGACCCAGCCACGCAAGAAGAGTCCGGCTCAGTTTCCGCTCTTTTCCTAATGTACTGGGCCCAAGTTTGTTTATTAGCAAAAGGTGGGAGTTTGCTCGAAATACTCTAAAACGCTCTGGCTCTGAAATCCAACCAAGTTCTCCCACCTGTGATTGCTTTTTGTCCCTGGCTTCAGGAATCCAGCCACTGTGCCATGGCCCACAGTTAGAGTGACTAGTGGGCATGGAGATAATCATAGCAGCCTCCCAACTTGTGGAAGCAGAAGGTGAATTTCATGGCAGAGATGTCTGCTTCCGGGCAGCTGCCAGCCTGGCCCTGTGAGTTGCACCTGAGGGATATGGGAGGCCCACCCATGATCTCCTTCTCAAAGACTTCCCATCCTCTCTTCTGTAGCCAGGTGTACCGTTTCCCCACGGTGGACTCTGAGCTGCTATTAATTTTGTGTGGGTCTAGAAGTCTTTTTCTTAGCATTCGCCTTTTAATTTTTTATCTTTCCCTTTGGACGTGTCTTATTGCAAAGACACGTGTCTGAAGCGTTTGTGGAACTCTCTCCTGTCCTTCCTGAGGTAGCCACAGCGTCCATTCTCTGACGTTCTACTTCACAGCACGTGGCTTGCTTACTCAATGTCACTGCGGTGGAAGATTGCGTGGTGGTTGATTAAGGTTTATTTCTTCTTTACAAAAAGATTTTTTTTTCTCAGACTATAAAGATCTTGATATTGGAAAATTTCTAGTGTTAGATCATCTAAGTGTGAAAGGGCTTATCTGAAATGCCCAAAAATGAGAACAAGAAAGAAGAAAAAGAAATAAGAAAACTTGAGAGGTGACACTGAGAGGTGGGAAAGAGGGACAGAGAACAGACTACGATTTTGGAGAGGTGGCAGTTGACCTGGTGAAGATGGAGTGAGGACTCGGCAGGAGATCCCCTTTAATCCTCGTGGGGTACGTTCTGAGACCCCAGAGGATGCTGGCACCATGGATGGAACTGAACCCCTATCAACTTCGGCTCTGCTGGAGATGTGGCAGCAGCTTCTTCGTGGGCAGACGCAGCCTCTCCAGTGGTTTTTATGTTTTTCAGTCCACACCTATTCCTGAATCAGTGTACCGGTCCCTTCCTTGCAGTAAGTGGCCCGGTGTCACGCCTCCCAGAAGTCTTCACTGAGGCCCAGCGCTGTCTGGCACAGCACGTTGTCATCAATTGGAACATGCCTTCTGTCCGCCTTCCACCCACAAATTTAATGTTCTTTCCATCTTAACTAAGGACTTAATGCACACTTAATGTGGCCATAACTTTTGCAGTTTGAGGTATGGCAGCAAATAGCAGACATTTATTTTTCCTTCTTCAAAATTTCACGGGTGGGTTTTTTTCTTACATAGATCCTAGCAACCTCAGCATACATTTTTTTCCCCCTCTTGTTAAGTGCAGAACTTTTACCTCTTCACTTAAAGGAAGCCCTTGATGGCATCTCTTTGGCATGTCCAAATTGCCAGCATCACTGCTCTCGTGCTTTGGGGCCGTTACGAAGTACAGTGAGGGTAACTTGAACACAGGCACTGCGGTGCTGTGACGGTCAGTCCGACCACTGAAATGGCTGCTAAGTGACTAACGGCGGGGAGCGCGTGCAGCACGGAGGTGCTGGACAAAGGGACGACTTACACCTTGGGCAGGGCGGAGCAAGACTCGTGCGATTTTATCATGTCACTCAGAGTGGTGCTCGATTTAAAACTTAGGAGTTGTTTGTTTCTGGAATTTTCCACTTAGTCTTTTCAGACCACCCACTGAGTATGGATGACTGAAGCTACAGAACGTGAAACAGTGGATAAGGGAGGACTGCTGGATGAGCTGTACCCAGCTTCACTCAACTGAGTCGTGTAAGGGTTCTTGCCATGTGGTTGCCGCTATTTGTTGAGGTTTGATGTGCCAGGCTCTGTGTGAGACACTTCCGCAGGCATGGTCCCATTTAATCCTCACGACAGATGAACAGTAAACACCAAGCCTGTTGGTAGTCACCGAGGCACGTGGTGTGGGAGCTGAGCTTGTCTCCAGAGGTTAGAGTTGTTCAATTTTCTCTAAGTGCGCTTGTGTGGGTTTTTCTGTGACTTTAAACCCTCCCTTTACGGCCTCTCGATGTGACCAGTTTTACTGTTATTACTAGTGATTTCTTTCTAACTGCCCTGAATTTGTCTGCTCTAAGGTTCGAGGGGTGACGTTCTCGGTCTGGCATTCTGGAATTCGGTTTGTGAGCACATTTTCCTGGTCTCGGAGCCTTCGAAAGCTCTGGCATTGTCTCCTCCTAACCTGTTCATTTGTCTCACAGACTCCTAATTTCCTTAATTCATCTTTACGAAGGAGACTGTTCTGTCTTTTGACTTTAGCTGCCCTTCTGTAGACCTTTTCTGATTCCATTGTGTCTTCACCAAGAATTGAAAGTGAAAATGGTATTTGTCATAGAATGCCATGGTCTTGTTCCAAAGTGCCTGAGGATGGAACAATGTAGGACAGCATATGGGGTCGGCGAGGTTTGTGAGACAAGGCATGATCACCATGTACCACTGTCTGTTCTAACCCAGTGTTAAGGGTGAATCCTGAGGACCATTGGCTGTGGGGGCCTGGACTGGTCAGTGTTATCTCAAACATGTCCAGGGTGGTCGGAAACTGTAGTAATGGGACTACGCGACTATACAGGGGCTTCAGTTGGGTTAGGAATAGTTCAGAGATAGAGTCTAAGGACATCCAAGGAGCACAGATCACCACAGAGGTAAGGATTCTGAGGCTCATGTTTTGGGGGGACTGGCTGTGAGAGGAAGGGAGAGTCTGCCAGACCGGGCAGGACTGTGTGACACCTCTCTCCTTGGAGATGGTGTGATGCCTTACAAGAGCTGTCTGAAGGTAATCATGGAGGTGGTTGGGGTTGGCACCGTGTTGTATGGAGACAGGAACACTGTTTCGCACCTAGGGTCGTCAGTTGTCCCCATGGGGCTGCCAGGCCTTGTGCTATCTCTGGTCCCCACGCATGAGCAGACCCTGAATCTTCCCAAAGCTGTGCCTTGGACAGACCAGCACAGAGGATTTGTGACCCTGAGCCGCTGTTAGAAGAAGACTGTGGAAAGTGTTCAGCTTGTCCTAAAGTTAGTCTGTACTTAATGTTGCTTAAAATAGTCAAGCCAACATTTAAGGGCTGAGAATGCCTTTAAAATATCAGGACCTGCTCCTGGCCCACCCACAGCATCCCATCACAAAGGGCTGAGTCCTGCCTGTGCTTCCTGGCAGTGGGCTTGAGCCTGCCCTGGTGGCTTTTGTGCCAGCAGTTCCTCCAGGGATCCCAGGTCCGATTGAGCCACAGCAGTGTCCCTGGAGACCCTGCTGGCAACGAGACTGTGACCTCTTTTATGATGGAGGGAAGCTGGCAGACAGGAGTATCTCGACACTACAAGATCATCGAATCTTCAAGGTGTACTGCTGGCCTGAGCATTTGCCCACAGTGCTGCAGCAGCTGAATGAGCAGCGTCTACGTGGCCTCTTCTGCAACATTGTCCTGGTGGCCAGTGAGCAGCCTGTGCCAGCCCACCACACCTTGCTGGCCGTGTGCAGTGACTACTTCAATTCCATGTTTACCCTGGGCATGCGTAAGGCCTTCTTGAAGGAAGTGGAGCTGATTGGTGCCTCCTACATTGGCCTCAAGGCCATGATGGACTTGTATGGCGTGGAGCTGGCGCTGGGCAGTGGCAATGCTCGCTACATCCTGGAGATGGCCCAGCTGCTGCAGATGTGGACAGTGGCGGATTTCTTCTGCAGGTACCTGGAGCAGGAGGTGAGCGATGACAACTACCTGTGTCTGCAGGCACTGGCCTCCAGATACAGCCTCAAGCAGCTGGATGCCTTCATCGAGGGCTTCGTCCTGAGCCACTTTGGCATGTTGTCCTTCATGCCTGACTTCCTGCAGAACATATCCACACAGAAGCTGTGTGTCTACCTGAGCAGCAGCAAGGTGCAGTGGGAAAGCAAGCGTGACCTGCTGCAGGCTGCCCTGTAGTGGCTGACGCAGCAGCTGGAACACGAGGCCCATGCCTACCAAGTGCTGGAGCACATCCACTTTCCCGCTCAACCCCAAGAATGACCTGCTGCATCGCATCAAGCTGGCTGTATGCTTGCTGCTGCCCAGGGAGGCCCCGGCATGAGCTTCATTGAAGAGGCTGTGCACTACCACGACAGCCTGGTGGCCCAGCCGGTCATGCAGGTCAAGCACACGGCTCTCTGCACCAACGAGGAGCACTTGATGTTCATGGGTGCTGGTGTCTTCGAGCGGTTTCAGAAGCACAGTGACAGCACCTGCCACCTGGATGCCAAGAGCAAGCAGTGGGTCAAGGAGACAACCTGCTGACCTCATGGAGCCACCATGGTGTTGCTGTGCTAGGGGGTTCACCTTCGTCACTGGTGGTATCTTCTCAAGGGATAATGGAGGGGATACAGTGTCCATTCTTCTTTATTGGTATGACTGCACTATAACAGTGGATGGAGATGGCCTCCGTGAACCAATGCCATGCAGATTTCGACTTTGCCTCCATTGAAGACGTGCTGGTGGCCATCGGTGGCTGGAATGGCAGGACCAGGGCCAGTGCCCCCACCAGTGCCTGCTGAGGTCCCCTTCTCCACCTCCACCTCCCAGAGTGTCTGCAGACCAGCTACAACTTCACAGAACCCCGGGACCATGCGGTGCCACTTAGCTTTTCTTTTCTTTTTTTATTTTATGATTCTTGGTGTTTCTGATATCACCATAATCGATTAAATATTCTGCATAACTTAAAGAAATGACTGTAATTTGAATTACAGCCAATAATAGAACATAGAGTTAGAGAGATTCTTGGAGGCATGTTTCACCTAACTACAAAAAAGACCTTGGCATTGTTGCTGGTGCCAGTTCCACGCTGTCCCCTTTGTGAGGGGTCTTGGGGGAAGTTTCTTGTGGGTCCAGTCTCGGGAATAATAGTGCTTTTTTTTTTTCATTTAATGTTCACAATAATTCTTTGAGGTAGGAAAAATTATTCTAGTTTTGTAGCTGAACAAAACCTCAAATTGTTTAATAAATTTAGCCAAGCAAACCAAGCTGTAAGTGGAGGAAGGGAGATTTAACCCAAGTCTGCCAAACTCCCAAGCTCTTCTTCCTGTGAGTTTCTAGCCCCCAACTCGGATGTCTTTAATGAAGAAGCGCAAGCACATGGAGGGAGGGGTCTCTATCATCTGTCCTCCCTGACCTCTAAGTGCTTCTCTTCCTGACTGTCACCGTGGCTGTCTCAGCACAAGTCACCATTCTCCTGGTCTCAGTTGTTAAGGGATTTTTTTGTCCCCTGCATTTCTCCAGCACAGCTTGTCCCCTCCCCCGTCTCTCTCCATGAGTGTGAATAAATGCTGAAATGTTATTTATTGTACTTCTTTATGTCTTTCAAGCTTTCTGCCTTTCCTTCCTTCTCCATCCGTCCCCTCCCCCCCTTTCCTTTCTGTCTTCTTCCCACTTCTTTCCCACATTTCCTCCGTGGGGCGCAGTGAATAATCCGTCAGCTTTTCTCTCTGCCTGCTGCCTGCCGGAATTAGTGTCTGCCTTAGCGAATGAACGGAATCCACGTTAGCAAGTGGCTATAAAACACTTGCCGCACCTTTTCATCATACTCTCATTTATGGTTCTTTTTAAAAAATGTCTCTCCTCTTCTTTGTGTTTCTCCTGTTTTCTCTTTCACATTTTTGTAACTTGTGGCATCTTGGAAGATTTTTGGTGTCGTCCTTGACATGAGGCAGGGCATTAGGTGAATGAACAGTAGGCAGTCTAGCAGCCTCTCCCTCCTCCCAAAGTAAGGCAATGCGGTCACTTAGCTCAGTTTATGAGCCCCGGTGACTTTTGGTAATTAACATATTCTCTTCTAAATACTCACAAGCCACCAGCTTAATAATTAATTCTATTCGGGGGATCAGCTTGGGGCTTTAGGGGGGCTGCCTTCCTCCTCCTACCGCCGATCGGGACAACATTTGCTCCTCTCCATTCCCCTGGCATCTCTGGAGACTTCCCCAGCGCTATGCCTTCAGTTCTGAGCCTGAGTAGTTGAACTCATCTACGGCAGCCAGCTGTTCTTGTATTATCGTTTTACCCTCTGACACTTCACTTCTTTATGCTATTTGCCTTCCCTCCCTCACTCCCAAGGTTGTTTTCCCGTGGAAAGTCAAACAAAATAGGAGTTCTGTCTTCCTTTGCCATCTGTGACCATTAAGTTATCTTCCCCGAGCAGTGGATTCATCTTTTCCTGGTTGTTTTTCTCCTAAACATAGCTCAAGAGCTCTTTAAAAATTGTCTAGCACTTTTAAAAAAAAAGATTTTATTTATTTACTTTTAGAGAGAGGGGAAGGGAGGAACCAAGACGGAGAGAAACATGGATTGGCTGCCTCTTGTACATGCCTGACCAGGGACCGAAACCACCACCCAGGGATGTGCCCTGATGGGAATCGAACCAGCGATTTTTCACTTTGTGGAACAACACCCAACCAACTGAGCCACATCGGTCAGGGCTAAAAATTGGCTAGCACTTTTTGAGTCCCCGGCCCTGCTGACAGATAGGCTCAGGGCCCTGCCACAGAGCATGCCTGCCCAGGACCTGATGCTGCACCGACCTTTACTCCTAGTCTGTTGCAGCTTCAGTTTCACCTGCTGGCTCCTTACCTCTTCTGCCTGCAAAGATAGCAGAGCTACCTTGTCCAGAAAAAAGAAAAAGACTTACAATGAAAGAAAAAAAGACTTGGACTCTCCTTTCTCCTTCAGCAAATGTGTTCTCTCCTTCCTCCCAAGCCCGCACTCACATTCCCGGACAGTCCTGCCTCCCCATCGTTCGCTCCCCACCCACTGATTCCTTGGTGCCTCACTGACTTTGGGCCTCTTGGTACCTTCAAAGCTATGAGCTTCCATGTGGTCCTTCCACAGAGCTGCCCCCATATAGGCGGCAAACATCAAGTACAACATACAAGTGCCATCCACACGCAGGATGGTTTAATTCCTTGGCTCATTCTGTCTTCGTTTCTTGGCCTGCGTTTTCGGACCTAGCTACCGACCAAGCTGTTCTCCAATCTTTCTGTCCTCACCTCCCCCATCTGACTGACACTTTCTCGTCCCTCTGGCTGACAACTGTGACTACTCTTCCAGTTTTCTTTTGCCTCTTTCCCAGCTAGGCCCAGTGCATCTACAGGCAAGCCTGAAAAAAATCCAGCTCCTGCCTGGGCCTGACCTCGGGATCTTCCGTCCCGTGTACTGTTGCTCCTTGCACATACCATTCCCTTCCTTAAAAACCATCAGCTACTTGTGTCATATAAAGGATGGGGTCCGAGGTCTTTAGTCACAGGCTGTGGGTGCATGGGGAGAGCCATGGTGATGAGAGCACTAGGCCCAGCCAGATTGTCCAAGAGCCAGTCCTGGCCCTGCCCTTGTCCTAGAAGCTAGGAGACCTTGTGCAGGTTACTCAGGGTCCGTTGTATCTACCTGCAGATTTATAGAGAGAACCGTGTGGAAGTGATCAGTCAGCATCTGCAGCAGAGTAAACTACTAGCCATTGTCATCATCCTGGCCTGTGGGGAGCAGTCCCAGAACCCCGGCAGTCTGGTTTGACGTAGAAGGAGAGGCACTCCAGCCTGCCACAGGGGGGACTGGGGCCGGGACTGAGCAAGGCAGGGGACTCATCTCTGCTTTTCTCTGTCTGCTTCATTTTCCTGCTGCAGGCTGCCTCCCCATTGGGGGGTGTGGTGTGTGTGTGTGTGTAGCTGGTCTCCCCAGAGCTCCTGAGTTTCTGCACCCATAAAGCAGCCAACCAGCAGAGAATCTAAATTCCAGGTTCCTGGGAGAAAGCATATGTTTGGTCAGCTTTCTGTTTACCGCAGCCCAAACAGCTGTGTTGCGATGTGGGGTGATAAGGCGGGAGGGTGGGGGGCAATATGAATGGTACTTAGAACAAATGTGGTGGCAGGTGTCTACCCTGAGGGCCCAGGCTGTTCTCTGAGAAGACAGGTGTGGCTTATGGACACCTCAAAGGCATGCACTGCCTTCCCCGTTCGATCTCATTGCTTGCTATATCCACACAGGAAGTCTCCACTGGGCCAAACTCAACGCCAAACGTGTGTATATTCACACTCTGATTGCCAAGCCACTGCCCAGGCGTGGACTGGGCATTTCCCCTCCACCCCCACACTTACACCCTTGAACTACTCCGCTGCCTTCTCTAAGTCGCTCAAGTCTGACTCCTGCAGCAGACCACTTTGACTGCCTCATCCCACCCACGGGTGCTCCTCCTTCCTCGGGCTTCTACAGTACTCACCCTTTCTGCCTTGTTGTCACTGATAAAATGTCCTTGGATGTTATTCGTCTTCTGTGTAGAGTGTAAGCTCTCAGAAGGCAAGGAGCACACCTGATTTCTGTTCACAGATACTGGCTGAGTAATGACCGTGTCCCCTGTGCACAGTGTCCCCTTCCCAAGCTGTTATAAATCCTAAGATGAAGTGGCCACTCAGGAGATCTCTGTTACATTGGCATCGCCGTCTGGTTCTTCCTTGGTGGCCACAATTGTGCTCAGTATGGTAGTTCCCCAAATTGCTTTCTCTGCCTTTTGAGAGAGAAAATGGTCATCAGGACGAGGCAGGAATCTGTTTCACGTTCTGCATGTTGAGAGTTGGGCTTCAAGGAGAAGATGTCAGGCTTCTTGCTGTCGCTGCTGTAGCTAGACTCTGGGAAATCTTTGTCACTTCTGTTGGGAAAGGGTTATTCATCTCCTGCAGCTGGAAGAGTGTTCTGTACCCGATTACCTCAACCAAAGCAGCTTCTGGTCGCTTCTTTCTCCTATTTTAGGGGACCCTCTGGGGAATCTCTTTATGATTCCGAGGCCTTCTGACACCACCATGTGACAGATTTCCCTCTCCTATGAGAAGCAGCTGGAATTAACAGACGGCGCCTGTTGTCTGCCATACTTAAGTGCAGGGTCCGGCACAAATAGCACCCCTCTTTTGTTACAAAATCATAAGCATGGAATTCTGTAACATAACACTATCACATGGAGACACCCTATGACATTTTAGGCGAAGCGTCCAAATTAAAACGATAAATTATCACACCCATATTACCCTACCAACCACCCTCAAGCAGGCCTTACTTCTGCCGGACTCTGTAGGTTAAACCGAAGTCTACACCCCCTTCCGGGAGAACAAAGCTGATATGCTGCCAGCAATGAGAATCCATAGTGACCGCCAGGCTCCTCTGCCCACTCTGTCTGTCAGCGATCACGCTGCCTTCCTTTGCTCTGCTGGACCTAGTCAACCTCTAGGAGCAGGAGTCCTGTGCTCAGAACTGTAGACGGGATGGAACCGTCTCACCTGCAGTTGGTGGGAAAGTTAGAACTTTTGGCCCAGCTTCCTCTTTGGGGGGGCTGAGATTTCCATTTTATTACAATGAAAAAAAAATCAGCCCTGGCTGGTGTGGCTCAGTGGATTGAGCGCCAGCCTGTGAACCAAAGGGTCTCTGGTTGGATTCCCAGTCAGGGCACATGCCTGGGTTGTGGGCCAGGTCCCCATCAGGGGGCGTGTGAGTGGCAACCACACACACACATTGATGTTTCTCTCTTTCTCCTTCCCCTTCCCTCTCTCTAAAAATAAATAAATAAAATCTTAAAAAAAAATCAGTCTTGTCCAGTCCCCGGTGGAGTGGCCATTATTTGGGCAACTTGCTGGTCACCTCCTTTTTTCACCACAGTGTCCTCCCTTGAAGTTCTGCACTCTGGTTTGTGCATTTCTTAGACAATAATTTATTTAAAAAATAATAAACGTGTTTATTGATTTTGAGAGAGAGAGAAACATTGATTGGCTGCCTCCCATTCATACCCTGACCAGGAATCAAATGTACAACCTAGGTGCATACCCTGACTGGGAATCAAACCCCCAGCCTTTCCGTGTCTGGGACGACGCTCCGACCAACTGAGCCACACCAGCCAGGGCGACAATAATTTTTTTTTTTAATATCAAAACCCTTCCTGTTCTTTTTCCTTTTATTATTGGCTCTTTGTCATTTTATTTTAGACACATATTCCAGAAAGTCAAGAGATCTCTGCTTGTGTCTCTCAGTAGGGGCCTCTGAGAGCCAGGCTGGGCCTGTTGTTCTGACATCACTCCCCGCCCCACCCACTGACAAACTTCCTTGCACCTATGCGAGACTTTACTCAATGCTCTGCGGAGCACAGAACACCGTTCTTATTTAGAAGATCCAGAATCTTCATGCATATGGAAAGTCCTAGCAAACTTACTGGGTTTCTTCTTCTCTTAACCTATTTTGTCATATTCTTTGACATTATTTTCTCTTATCTTTGGTTTTATTCGAACTCACCAGAAATATCTTTTCATTGTCATCTTGCCACCTTGTCTAGGAGCCCTTTATCTTGTCTAACAAACCAGACTGTGAAGAATCATTTCCCTAGCGCCTTTCATCTCTGGGAGCAGAGGCGGGAGCTCGTTCTTGCAGGTTCACGTTCGCAGGCTGGAGAATGAGAGTGCTGTCAGCTAGGCCCTGGGAATCACTGACTGGGGCCCCCTAGATTTTTTTTTAAGATTTATTTTTAGAGAGAGAGGAAGGGAGGGAAAAAGAGAGGGAGAGAAACCTCAATGTGTGGTTGCCTCTTATGCACCCCCTACTGGGGACCTGGCCTGCAGCCCCAGCATGTGCCCTGACTGGGAATCAAACCAGCAACCCTTTGGTTCGCAGGCTGGCACTCACTCCACTGAGCCACACCAGCCAGGACTGCTTTCAGATCTTTTTCTTGAGTTCTCTGGCCACTACTCTGGGTCAGGGTTAAGCCTGCAGTACTGAGATTACCAGGGTTGTAGCGAAAGGGGCCTGTGAGAGAAAAATCAAACAGCGATCTGCAGGGTCCCCTCGGTCCCAGAGAGCATTCTGGTTTGGGAGGCAAGACTGGGGACAGTCCAAACCACTCTTATCTGGAGAGAAGGCCTCGTGGGATTTGGGGGTGAGTCAGACTGGAAGTGGCCTCGGAGACCTACACTGAAGCTTATGCTCTCAACAGGACTGGCCTGGGGCTCTGATTCCCCAGCTCGGCCAGATGTTAGCATCTTCCACGTGTTCACTCCTTTCCATCTCTTCCTCCTTCCCCGGGGCCCCACACTCACTAGGAGTTATGGTCTCCAGTGACCCTCTCACTTAGACCAGTCTAAGTTGCTCTTAAAACCCCTGACTGCCTTGGGTTTTTTAATTTGTTTTCTTGGCCAGAGGTGGGGGAGAGGTGGGTGGGGGGTGGGTAGGAAGCCTTAGGAGACGAAAGTATTAAGGAGTGTAGGCCCAATAATTGTATCTGCAGCCCAATTCCTAAGAGGGTGAAGTGCGTGGTGGCAGAAGTGGGGCGCAGGCGGTAGGAGTGAAAGGAAGAAAAGAAGGAGAGACCGTGTGGAAAGACAAGAAGGTCGGCTTTACTGGATCCCGCCTCCAGCTGAACAGTCACCAAGAACGGCGTGATGCCGTTTTGCATAATGGACCATGAAGGTTCCCTTGCAGCTCTCTAATTTGCTGTTGGGAGAGCAAAGGAGAGCGTTTTAGTTCTTCACAGCAGAGAGGCTTTAAGTGTAATGCTTATCAAGGTTACGTACCCGTGGCTAGCACCAGGCCTGGCATGCCAAGAGCAAAGAGGAAGTCTCTGTGAATCTACAACAATAGATAGTATCTCATTTTTCTTTTTCAGCACAAATGTCAGAAATCCAAAACGATAGGAGGTTGTCATGTTGTTACTTCTTTTGTGATCTTTTCATTTGAAAGATAGCAAAGGAGAGCACCTCATGTTCTTTGTGACGTTTCTGCCCCTTGAACTTCTGAGGTCAATGTGGGACACTGCCCGGCCCTGGGAGGGGCAGAGAATTCGGGTCAGGAGCCGGGATCTGAGCCCTGAGTTTACCACTTGGTAGCTGAGCGATCTTGGTGCGAGCTTGCTTCTCTGTGTCACCTGTGGGTGATGGTTCTTGCCCATCCCCACGCCCTTCCCCCCCACCCGCCCCTGCCAGGTGCTGTGAAAATAAGAGAAAATGCTAGAGACAAGAGTAAGCAGGAAACTGCAGAAGTGGTTTATAAATGTTACAGTAATTACCAATGATGAAGGTGTAATTTTAGGGTCCCCTAGTCCCCCTCTCACCCCTGCCAGTTTCAGCTGCTTGAACCCAGGAAAAGGAGCACAGCCTTTCTGAGGGGCCTCATGAGATAACTTTTATTCTGAGGCTCAAGATCTTAGACCCAAAGCAAGACACAGCAGGAGACCATCCCTCTCCCTCTGACAGGCTCTGGTGCCTGTTGGCATGTGACTACGTCTTCCACATGAGCATTTTTTTCTTTAAATCATTTTTCATCTTTCAATTACAGTTGACATATACCATATTATATTAGTTTCAGGTGTACACCCCGGTGACTAGAAATTATATAACTAAATGTGATCATCCCGAGAAATCCTGTACCCGTCTGATGCCATACACAGTTATTAGAATATTATTGACCATATTTTCTATGCTGTTCTTTACAGAAAGAGGCAGATGAAAGAGATCAGCTCAGGCTCAGGATGCTCATCTGTTCCTCTCCTATGGCAGCCTTGAAAAACTGTTAACCAAATCAGGACTCCGAGTTAAATACTTTGCAGTGGGTATAATGAACTGAGTCCCTTCTGTGTGGGCCCAGCCCCCTCAGGTCCCAACCTGACCCAGCAGGGGGCAGAGGCTTTTGTTGCCTTTCTCACTGGGGTTCCACCCTCGAGGGGATATGGAGAAGAAAACGGAGAAGAGAAATCCTGAGATGTTTTCACTTTACCCTCATTCCTCTCCCACAGAGAATTATAGAGAATCTCTGGTAGAAACCCCTGCCCTGTCCACCCTTCAGTTCTAAAGCCTGGTGGAATGTGCCTTTGCCACGTGTCCAGGTGGTCACCTGAGAACTGACATCACTCACACACAGGCCCTTTAAAATCTAATACAGTTTGGCCCTGGCTGGTGTGGCTCAGTGGCTTGAGCACTGGCCTATGACCCAAAGGGTTGCTGGTTCAATTCCCAGTCAGAGCACATGCCTCACTTGTGGGCCAGGTCCCCAGTAGGGGGTGCACAAGAGGCAACCACACACTGATGTTTCTGTACCTCTCTTTCTCCCTCCCTTTCCCTCTTTCTAAAACTATATGAATGAAATCTTTAAAAAAAAAACCTAATACAGTTTGGTGGCATTCCACTTCCTGTTGTAATTTGGCCATTCCTTTTATTCTCACCAGAGGATATGTTGTATTAATTTGAGAGAGAGAAGAGAGAGAAACATTGATGTGAGAGAGCAACATCAATTGCCTTCTGTGTGTGTCCCAACAAGGAATTGAACACATGACCTAGGCATGCACCCTGACCGGAAATCAAACCTGCAACCTTTTGGTGTACGGATGGCACTTCAACTGAGCCACCAGGCCAGGGCTGTAATTTGGCCATTTTAATTCCATTGGATAGAGGGACTGTTTGGGGCCTGCTGACCTGACACAGGCCTGGATGATGTGGTGTGGAACATCCTTCCCTTTAGTCCCAGGGCCCGAAGGAGCTGCCTACCTGGGAGCCTGCTTCAGATATGAGGTGTGGCTACACTGTGCACTGGCTCAGCCATTACTCATGGGTGAAGAAGGCATCCAGACTCCAGAAGTCTAAACACGGGGCATGAGGGAAGAAGGAGGTGCAAGAGATCTTGGGCCTTTGTGGGGTGAGTCTTGGGTAGCGCTCCAGCAGAGTTGGGAGAATGAAAGTCAGGTATTCAGCTCAAGAAGGTGCAGAGAGGCGAGGACAGAGGAGAGGACCTTTACAGCAGGACCATGAGAGGAGGGCAGGTCCGGCCCAGAGCCTCGGGTCCAGCAGGTGCTGCATTGTTTCATTCTCTTGGCTTGTCAGGGCAGTAACTCTGGCTTGGCCTGCTATGCTGCTCCCTGCAAAGATATCTGGTTTCCTTATGCATGAGCACATTCAGTTCAGGGTCTGGCAGATCCCAGATGCTCAAGGATTATTATGAGGCACTAAGAAGAAGCTTACCTGTCGAGCGGGGATTGGTGAGCAGGGAGTGTTTTCTTAGCAAACAGACTTGGCCTTGCCTTTGGTTTCTGCAGGAGACCAATTCCTCTGCTCATTCACTTTATCTTGTGTCAAGATGCTAATGGGGGCTGGTTTTCATTCCCGTTAACCTTTCCTGGCTGGGCATCTGCAGCTGACAGTGGTGCACGCTTCTCTTCTCACGGTGGTTTCCAAAGACACGGGAAAAAAATGCAGGGCAGCAAAACCCTCCACGTTTGCACTGGAGCCAAAGGGGAAGGAGTGCTTTCAGCTAGTCTTCAGGGACGAGGGGCTTGGGAAGAGGATTAACCAATCCTTTTACGCAATTTTGCGGCCTGCCAGGCACACCGCTACGCTGGGAATGCCAAGATGAAAAGGTCCTGCTATTAGGAAGCCAGGGCTCAGAGGGGCATGCTAGAAGAGCCAGCTTGCTGATGGACCCCAGATTCTTTTTTCTTTAAAGAGTTAATTTATTTTATTATGAGAGAGAGGGCAAGGGAGGGGGAAAGAGAGGGAGAGAAACATCGATCAGTTGCATCTCCTACACGCCCTCGTCCAGGGACTGAACCTTCCACCCAGGCATGTGCCCTGACTGGGAATCAGACCGGCGACCTTTTGCTTTGCAGGATGGTGCCCAACCAACGGAGCCACATCATTCAGGGCCCAGACTGGTTTTAATAGAATCTCAGGGACCTGGGGTTCTGGCAGACTTTTGTTTGTTTGTTTAGCTTTTTATTTTGAGATTCTGTTATGTCACAGAAAGGTCCCCCGATGAACCTCTTGCATTGCTCTCGTACAATCTGGGAGACTTTTAAGTGTGTTTTTTCTGCACTGTCTCCCACCTCCTCTTTTTTTTTTATCTTAAGTGAATCTTCCTCCTCTTACCCCCACCAGCTTGCCATGCAGTAGGGTTTCTCCAGTCATGCAGCAAAGTCATTTAATTACTACACATCCATCTTAGGTTGGTGATTTGCAAGCTGAGAGCGTTGTTCTGAAGAGAGGAAGCTCACAGTGGGGGTTCTCAGCCCCATCCGCTTCTCCCATTTGCTGGTACATCACAGGGTATCACTAGGGGAACTGAGACTTTCTGGCTTAAAAGGAGTAACAGTAATCGATATTGTTATAATGGCGGTAACACAATTAAGCATTTGGCGTGGGCTTTGTATGGGTTGCCATGTCTTATCCTCACGAGTCTAAGGAGTAGGTGCTGTGACCATTCCTGACAGAGGCTGAGAGCTTAAGTGACAAGCCTGCTAAGCAGCAGATCGTCGACCTCTGGGCCCTAGTTCGTCACCTGCACTTGCCACAGGAGTGAGTCAATACCAGAGGATGTTCAGGAGCCTGGGGAATACCGTGCAGAGTCACATCAGGAGAACCTCTAATGCCACTCAGAGCCCACGGACAGTCCCCTCCTTTGTTCTGAACCGAGATTAGGGTCATCATATGTGCAGACTAACGTTGGGTAGAATTTTCTAGCAGTTTATTTTTACGCTTCTTGAATGAATAGTGTTGAGTCCCCACTAGTTCTTCTCTCACTGACTCGGGATTTGTGGCCATCAGAATAGGGATTGGGGTGAAAGAAGCTTTCCCAGCACTATAGGAGGGCAGGCCCCCATAAACAAGTAACTACGGGGACAGGAGAACAGAGTCCTTAAAAGCATTTGAGCAGAATTTATCTGCAGATAAGTAATCCGTGTACCAGCTTCAAGAGTCTTAATTTTTGTTTTCCTGTGAAGAAGATTAATCAGAGTGGCTGACTGGCTCAGTGGCAAGCGTGCCGTTGAAGGAGACACTGAGAGAGAGCTCATTTTACAGGCCAGGACAGGACCCTGCTCTAGGCTACCTCCAAGGCCCCCTTGCTTGCATATGTGTGCCTGAGTGTCATTGTAGAAGTAGGTGGGTGTTTGTCAGCGGGAGATGGGACTAGGGAGCTGTTTCTGGGAGGGTGGGTGAGAGAGGTGACACTTGGAAAAAGACCTATTTTGGGGAAAAGGGGAGCCTTCTGGTGTAGAGGGTGTGGGGCTAAAGGGTGTTTCAGAGACAGGGGCTGATTGATGGCCTCTTTCCTCTTAGAGAGCGAGCCAGTTTCTTATCTTTTGTGATGACTGGTTCTTTGATGCTTCCCACTCCATTGACTGATTCCCAGAATGTTGCTGTTTGTACCCAAGGTGGCTCCTGAGGAGGAGCAAAGTGTCACCTTCCTGATGTCCACACTTACTCAGGAGTTTTAGGGCCCCCCTTCCCAGAGCTTCCCTGGGTCCTTCCTAGCTTTCTGGGCTCTTTCTCTTTGATGCTCCCTAACATCCTATTCTGAGCAGAATGGGAAGACCCCATGTGGTCTCCCTTCCGTTCTCTGCTGATGGCAGGTGGGAAGGTGTCCTCTTTTCTGTCCTTTCTTCCTGGCCACACACTCAGGGATCAGAAATCTGGAATTCTGGGGACAATTCTGTGTGGTCCACACAGTGGCTGCTTTTGTTTTTAACTTTATTGTCAACATTGGACAGGTTTCAATGAAAATCACAGACCCTAATTCCTCATGGAGCGGTGAGGGGTCCGAGTGGCAGCTGCCCCTTTAGGATGCTCTCTCTCGTTGATCGGAATCCCATGGCCTGCTCTCTGTCATTGCCTTAGTCTGCCTCACCCATCCTAAACCAACGAATAGGCAAATGGCCCCCTTCGGTTCTGTTTGCAGCTTGTGGGGCACGTTCTCAGGGGACGTGTACCTCCGTGCTGGAGAGCTGGTGGTCCTCAGCAAGAGGGACCATTGCAGTTGCCAGAGCGCTCAGTGTGGGGAGATGGACGAGAAACAGTGAGGGAAGAAGGGCCACCCACCTGGTCATTAGAACAACCGTCCAGGTGCCTCCGGGTCCCCATCTACCCTTTCTCTCTGAGGAAATATGAAAACAGAGTGAGAACTTCCATTGTTTCTCTCCAGGAGCCTGGACACCTTCTCTTAGTTTCTTGGATCCCTCATCATTTTTGGCTCATACCATTGCTAGACGCTAGCTAAGTGACAAGCTGAAGATGGTGGGGAAGAGCTTTTGTCCCTAACATTCATGAGGGTCTCCGTGCTCTGTCCCTTCAAATGTCCTCTGCCACACCACCACCCCCACTGCTATCCCTTACCACCCCCTACTCCTGTCCTTCCTTCTCCTTTCTCTGTCCATCTTTATTTACCCCTCTCCTTCATTTTACTTTTTCCCAACTCTCAATTCTTAGGTTGCATTGCATTTCTGCGTTTCCAGAAAATTCCTCAGCTGTTCCCGCCACTTCCCCTGACTACGCCCCCTTCCCGCCTCTCTTTGGCTCCGTTCTACTTTCCTCGGCTGTGCAAGCTACAACCCGACCATGGAGCAACACTTACCTGCCCATGAAAGCTTTCTTCCAGACCCTTCTGTGCCCTGCAGCACCCTGAAATCCGGAACCATTTGAGTAAATGCTCAACAACCCAGGAAGTGAACTTAGAGACCTGAAAGATCTGGCGGTATTTGGAGGAAATTGGGATTTAATTAGTGTTTCCTTTCACGCCACTGCCCATATGCCTCTGTTACATTTGTGGGCCCGTGTGGGCATCCTCCGGGAATTTAATTACATGAGATTTCTCCTCTTTGTTAAAATCTAATAAACACACATAATATATTAATTTGAAACTGGCTCCGTTGCCAAAAGTGAGATGCTTAATTTGAATAGGGACTCACTTTTCTTCTCTCTAAGACAAGGGTAGTCTCGTGAACTCTGGTTTCACTGACGGGTGGGTGATTTTTTTTCTCCCAGAGGAGGTAACAGTGAGTAATCTAAACCAGCAGCACTCACTCTGATTTTTGTCTGCTTTTTGTTTGGATCCAGAACGTTTGCCTTGAAAACAAAGGGACTGACATCTGGATGGTTCCTGTGAGCTTGGTTCTGCAGCCTCCAGCCAAGAGTAGTCCATTCCTCCAAGGGCAGTGATTTGCAGGTGTGTGTGAAGGTTAGGGACAACTCTGCTCCTTGTTGTGTGGGGCGCGTTGGCCCCTTTTCCTGAGGTTTGCGGGGCCTTGTGCGGTCCCAGTGGTTCCCCAAGTCCAGCTGCCCAGGAAGAGAATTTGAGGGGGCAGCAGAGGGGCCCGAGCTGAATGAAAATGACCCAGCTGGCACTCAGATGACCCCTGCATCAAAGGCTGTGGTTACAACGCCCATTTTTCAGATCAAGAAGAAGAGGCTGGGTACCGTTAGAAGTCCTGCAGGCGTGCTTGCCAGGGGCCGAGGGGAGAGGGACTGGGAGGCCATGTTTCATGGGTCGGAGTCCCTGTGGGGAAGATGAAGAAGTCCTGGAGATGGGTGGGGGTGATGGTGGCACAACAGTGTGAATGCACTTACTGCCTCTACTTCAACATGGTTACATGTTACACATTCTTTACCTCAATACAAAGTTTCATAATTCCTAGTCGTTAATGTGAAAACACACAAAATTCAGATGAACAGATTTACAAAGTATGGTAAATACATGCAACGGAGTATTGGATATTATTCAGCCTTAAAAGAAGGGAATCCTGACACGGGCCACAACACGGATGAACCTTGAGGACATTATGTCAAGTGAAATAAGCCCATGACAAATACTGTGTGATTTCACTCATCCCAGTACCCAGAGCAGTCAAGTTCACAGAGACAGAAGGCAGAGTGGCGGTTGCCACAGGGGCTGGAGGGGATGGGAAACGGGGAATTATCATTTAATGGGTGCAGAGTTTCAGTGGGGGAAGATGAAGCCTTCTGGAGATGGGTGGGGGAGATGGTTGCCCAGCAACGTGAAGGGACTTAATGTCACTTAGCTATACACTTAGAAACAAGTAAAACGATAAGCCCCCCCACCCCACACACAAAAGTCCTGGCAGACTGCAAGGCACACATGGAGCTTGCCCCCTGTCCCCGCCCAGTGCCCCTTCCATTTGCGCTTCCCTGGAACCAGAAAAGAGTCTCTCTGGCCCTGGCCCAGTGGCTCAGCTGGTGGAGTGTCTCCCTGGACACCAAAAGGTTGTGGATTTAGTCCCCAGTCAGGGCACATACCTGGGTTGTGGGTTCGGTCCACGGTCAGGGCGTGTATGGGAGGCAACTGATTGATGTCTCTCTTTCCCTCTCTCTCTCCCCCTCCCTTCCCCTGTCTCTAAGTCAATAAGCATGTCCTCAGGTGAGGATTAAAAAAATAAAAAAATCTCCTGTCCCAACATATGCCCACCATTCCCGCATGCCAGAGAGCAAACAGCAGCCTGATGGAGACCTGACCTCTGGGCACAGAAGACGCAAACGCAAATGCCGGCTTGGAAAGGGATTAATGATTTAAACGGTCCGAGGGAAAGAAAGCGCTATTAGTGCTAGCTTGGCTTACCAAGAGGGGTCCGTTAATTCACACAGCGGAGTTCCAGGGGGAGAAGTGTTGCCCTAATTATGTCTTGGGTAATTTGGCCATTGAAATGGCTAACTAATTTACAAGTAGGTTTTCCCTCCAGGAATTGTGTCTTTATTCAGTGCTGTCCCGTCCCGCCCAGGAGCCAGATGTGTGCTATGCTGTGAAGAGGTTAGCTTGTCTTTGCAGATCGCTACCCTTCCTCCTCTTCGATCATGAAACCTTGTAGCTTTTCTGAGGGATTGGAAATGTGTCTGGCTGGAATTATTGCCTACGTTAGCAGGATCCTTGTAGCCTCCAGAAGGTACAAGGCCAAATGCCGTGTTCACAGCGTCTTCCACGCATAGCTGTCATGGGTAAGGATCTGACAGTTGTACTTCAATTACATGGAGATTCAGAACCTGTCCAGGGCCCTCCTCGTGAGGCGACTGCTGGGGAGCTTGGGCCACACGGACAGCCAGTGCCCTGCTGTCCAGGCAGGACCCCGCCCCCAGAGGTGGTCTCCCCACACTTGATGAGCTGCGTGTCTCCACCCCGCCACAGGCATCACCCTGGACCCTTCGAGGGGCTCAGAGATTCACAGAGAAGCCCCAGGCTGCCCTTGCTAACGTTTTCCCTGGGACACAAGATGTGCAACCAGTCTTGGGTGGAAAGAGAGCCTTTGCATCGCTGATTCCTATTTCTTGCCTCTACCAGTCCCTATCACCCGGTGGGGGGTAAGATACTGAAAATCTTGGGGGTGAGAAACGGGAATGTTCTCTCCAAAGCAGGGGGAAGAAAAGGAACAAAGAACATTTATTGGCAAGGTCTCTAATATAAATGATGAACACAAGCCACTATTTATGATGTCCATGCAGTGTGTTGAACTCACTGAACACATTTCTCCAGTTAACCTTTACCCCAGCCCTAAGAGGTCTGGTACCGCGGACTCTGTTTTATAGATGATGGAATCGAGGCCCAGAGAGGTTCGGTGGTCTGACTCAGATTGCACAGCTGGAGAGTCATAGAAATGAGATTCCAACCAGGTTTTCAGAGTCCGGTTTTTCTGTTCTCTTGGCCGTGGTCGGCAGCTGCTCAGGGATGGCTCAGACATTCACTGCAGGAGTTATAAGGTTATAAGTTATAACCTTTAGTGAAGGTTACCAGGGAGCTCCATTATGTGGTTATTCATTGATCCAGTTTTTATGAAGTGCCACATAGTCCTCGTCTTCCCACCTGTGCTGATCTTACACACTTTGCGTGTTACCAGTGATTAAAGATGGAGGTGGACGGGGTGGAAAGAGTGGGTGGCGGGTGGGTGGGCAGAATTGTCACAGGATGGATGTACTCTTTTAGGAAATGGTAGTGCATTGCCTCACTGGCTCTGTGCTCCTCCCCTCACCCCCAGCAATCCTCCCCCCCCTCCTCCCTGCCCACCCCGCGGACATCCCCAAAGCCAGGATCTACTCTGAGCTGTCTTCTCTCCTCTTACACACTTTTTTCTCTGGGGCTCTCATCGATGACTTAGCCTTTTGCCACCACGACTTCCACTGTCACCCCTCTCATCTAAATGATTCTCAGTTTTGTGTCACCTGCCCAAGCTCTCCCTTCTGATCCTCACACCTGTTTTTCACCTGCCTGGGGACTGCTCCAGCATCTCGGTCCAGCATGCTCTCAGCCACCTGATCTCCCCTGCCCTCCACTGCTCTAGCACCCACACATCTCACCACTCTGTGTCACCGCAGTTCTCCGGTGCCCTCCCAGTCCCCTTTACCACCCCCCTCCCTCTGTCCACATCTAATTGTTGCCGAGTCCTGTGACTGCTGCCTTTGCAATGCCTCCGGCACCCACCCCTTCCCTTTATTCACTCCACACCTCTCTACTGCACACCCTCTGAGGGCCACGCGCTTTCCACGCCAGACTTCTCTCATCCTGAATTCTATTTCCACTCCCCTCCATTCTACACTGTCGCCCGATTAATATTCCCACAGCAAAACTCAGGCCCCGTTGGCTCTGTCAAAAACATTTTATGGTCTGTGGCGTTTGAGGCCCTCCAGAGCATGATCTTAAATCACTTTCCAGGGCAGCCCCGTGCTCTGCCGTCACTTCTCTACCCCGAAAATAGAAGGAGCGGCCGTAGCCACAGAAGTCGTCATAGGAGCAGTAAAGCAACAGCGCTCAAGGGCCATGGAACATTTTCTGTGCGCCGAGCACTGTTCTGAGTGCTTGGTGTGATGAACTCATTTAGTTCTCACAACTTCACGGTGAGTAGATACTGTTAACGCTAGTGAATGCGTCACGTGCTGTCGCAACTGTGCCTTGTGCTGCAGCTTTTACGGACCTTTTCTCCCGCCATTATGCCCGACAAGACTGTTCCTCCGTTCCGTGTCTCCGGGTCTAACTCTCAGCAGTTTCGTGAGGGTGTCACAGGTGCCCTGTCCTCCCAGTGGTCTCCCGTCAACTGGGCGATTTTAGTTCCTGCTTCTCTCTCACCGCACGCCCCATCTCCTGCCAGGTGTTGTAGACAGGTGTGCACAGGGGCTATCCTCTCTGGTTCCTGGATGAATCCTGGGGGCCTGGACTGTCTCCTCCAAATATGTATCCCCTGTAGTATCCAGCAAGTACTTTATACATAGTGGGTACTGGGTATTTTCAGTCTGTTGGACCAAAGTTAATAGGGTTGAGTTCATGTCCCAGATTCCTTGGCTGTGGTCGATGCCATTCATGTAGTCTAGTCCTTTCTAGGCAGAAGGCCAGATGAGCCCAACCAAGTCAGGAGGAGTGAAGATGGCAAACGTGAGCGACAGGCAGAGTCCCCTCCCGTTTGCTAATTAGTATTCAGTAGTCATGTTTGCTCTTTAAAAGAAGGGAGTAGGAAGGGCCTTCATGGGTGGGGGCCCATTGCTTGTGGGGAAGGAGGAGACGGACATTGTTTATGCTCTTAAGTGTGACAGCAGGAAGATTTTCTATTCTCACCAATGTATTTTTTTTTTTTAAATTACTTTATTGTTGTTCAATTACAGTTTGAATTTTCTCCCCATCACTCTCCCCCCTCACCAATGTATTTTTGAAACTGTTTCAAAGGCCTCCCTCATTACAAAAGAGGGGTATAGGTTCATTGTAGAAATTCGGAAAATATAGCTAAGCACTGAGAAGAAAATAAAATCACTGATAGTCTCAGTGCCCAGAAATGACAGTTTTTAGCATTTTTGGTGAATATTCTTCTAGTCTGTTGATTACATTTACTCATATGTAGACATTAATATACTCATGGTTATATTAAAGATACACTTCAGCCCTGGCTGGTGTGGCTCAGTGGATTGAGCAGCGGCCTGCAGCCTGCAAACTGAAAGGTCACCAGTTCGATTCCCCGTTGGGGCACAAGCCTGGGCTGTGGGCCAGGTCCCCAGCTGGAGGCGTGTAAGAGGCAACTAGTCAATGTTTCTCTTGCATATTGATGTTTCTCTCCCTCTCTTGCTCCTTCCCTCACTTCTCTCTAAAAATAAGTAAATAAGGTCTTTTTAAAAAATAAAAATAAATAAAAATACACTTCAATATTTTCCAATGTGATGAATTAGGGATAGATATTAGTTTTATCATCTTTTATTACTTTATGATAAACCAAAAAAAGTTACTGAGTATTTATTATTTTTGTGAATTGCCTGTCCATGTCTGGTCATTTTCATAGATTTATTGTTGATTTATAAATGTTCTTTTTAGATTAAAGATACTTATCTTCCCCTCTTTACAGTGCTGTGAAAATATCGACTGTATAATTAAAAAGTCTATACTTTATCAGTCCTCTGTGGTATATTAAGTTTTCACTACTATAAACAATGTGACACTTCATATTGCACACAGATCTTATCTGCCTTGTTGCTTCGGGATTAATTCAGAGAAATGGGATTACTGGGTTGCTCCTCGTGAGAAGTATGTGCAGGTACTCACTGCTCTGAACTCATAGCATAACTGAGTGTTATCTTTAAAAAGCTGTCCAATTTAAATGAGCAAAAAAATACTTTTTTAGTTTTAAATGATTTTGCTACTAGAAGATTAATTTTTTTTCATATTTTGTCATCTGGTTGTATCTGAATATTTTGTGTATTGGTTGTTCTTTGCCCTGTTGGGTTGGTATTGGTTTTCTAATTGATTTATTAGTTTTTTAAATATATCGATCCAAGGTATTAATATTGCACTGTTTGCTACAAATTTGTTTCTTTTTCCTATGAATGTTTATCTTATGTTTGATTTGGTTTTTTATTCGCTAGTTTAGATCATACAAGGGGGGACGCCCCCCAAAAAGCTAGAATTATCTTCTGGAGGGTGGGCCCTTGGTAGTACAAGCTTCCTCTGCTAGGTGCATGTTCTAGGAACCCATCTGTAGCAGTGTACCAGCTGGTGTTGTTGTGAGAGGCTGCATTTGGCTTCAGTGAATTTCTTTTTGAAGATTCTTTCAAAGCATTTGCCCAGTTTATGATGGGTGATTTATGAGTGCACCTGCCCACACTGTGTTGACCAAAAATGACGTGACCCCCATGCCCCACTCTCCCTATTTACCCGACCTCGAGCAGCTTTCTTTTGTTTCCCTGGATGAAAAACGCCCTCAAAGGGAACCTCAAAGGGAAATGTTTTGCCAGTGTGGAAGAAGTGAAACAAAAAACCAGCAGAAGCATTAAAAGGCGTCAAAATTAATGAGTTCAGAAACTTTTGAGCAGTGGAAACAAGTCTTGCTAGGTGTATTGCATCAAATGGAGAGTACTTTGAAGGTAATTGAAGTTTCAACATATAAGAATGCACAATTTTTTATAAATAAATTCTGTTTGGGGCGGGTTTCCCCTCATATAATCAAATCTATTTGATTCTTTGTGATTTTCCAACAATTTGCTCTATGCCTTGAAGAGTATTTTGATTGTTTTTCTGATGTGATATTGTTTGTTTATATTTCAAACTCCCTGGTGGTGTATTTTTGCCTGTCCCCTGCCTGAGGTGGGGCAGGTTTGAAAGATCGAGGGTGAAGGCTTGTTCAGACGTGAGAAGGCATCTTGAACTGGCAGAGATTCTGAACGAAGTGAGCAGAGGGGAAGGAGGCAGCTGCAGGGAGAAACAGCAGGTGGAGCTGGGGTTTCAGAGGGAGAAGAGGGGACGCCCAGGGTAAAGCCATGAGTCCTCAATGGATGTATGGATCCACACAGTTGAAACACAAAGGGAACTGAGGGGGTGTGGAGGGAGAGGGAGAGAGAAAGCCAGGAAGAGAGGACGTGTATTCTTGATGGTAGAGATGGGGTGGCTTTGATCGGGGATTAGCAGGTTAAAGAACCACCATTGCTGTAGCCAAGGTGACCAGGGACTTCCCAGTTGTCAAATCTCATTTCTTTTCTTGTGTTTCTTTTCTGCAGCTTTTAAATTTTTTTAAAAAATTTATTTACTTATTTTTAGAGAGAGAGGAATGGGGGGAGAAAGAGGGGGAGAGAAGCATCAGTGTGTGGTTGCCTCTCATGTGCCTCTTTTCTGCAGCTTTTGACATGACATTTCCCGTTTCTCAAAGCACCAAATCAGGTTCCATGCACCGTGTTCTCAGGAGATTTCTCTGCTCCTCCACCATCCCTGTCTCTAGGTTGAGCCCTACACCCTCTACTCTATAAACTCTCCCCACACCTTCAATCCCATCCACATGCAGGTGATCTCACCCCTTAATTTGTATCTCCAGCCTGGACCTCTCTTCTGAATTGGGCAGAAGGTATTCACCTAATGGTTGGATGTCTTATTGCAAATTCAGCTTGGCCCAAACCGAACACATCTTGGTGCCTTTTCCCCCACACCCCCCAGCTTGCTCTTTTTGCAGGATTTTCTATCTGAGTGAGTGGGTTCCTTCACAAGATGCTTATGAGCTCTGCTTCCAGAAAGGGTAGGGTTAGAAGAAATGGACTTGCATGTCAGTGGTAAGCTTAGCATAAACATGGAGATGATGTCCCTGTGGCTGAGAACGAGTGAGGCCTAGAACAGTTTCCCCAGGAAAGTGAAAGCTGGAGAGACAACATCCTGTTCTTTGAGTTGGAAAGTAGAGCCCTCAACCCCTAGATATCTCAAAGGCCTGGCGAGGTCCCTCGAGGTCCCTCGGGAGGTAAGAGTTACTGAGCGTTCCTCCAGAATCAGGATTTTCTAAACACCCTTCCCAGACTTCAGCTTGCAAGTTCAGTCTCCAAAGGTCATGTATTCCAAAACAGTTTCTAAATTTGCCTCTGTGATTTGCATTCATAAGATGCACCTGCAGATCGTGTAGGTAACAACTAAGCAGTGGAATTTAAATTCTCTGCTGGTGGTCCAGGGAGGGCAGCAAAGGCAGTTTCTAAAGCAGGTGGACACCTCTTAAAGAAAAAACCTCTCAAACATCTCAATTGAGCAGAATTAGCTCCATATTGTATTTTTTTTTAATTAACAAAAGACACAACAGGTCGATCAGAAGGGGGCCAGCTCATTTTCAATAAGTGTTTTAAACTTTCAAGCAATAGCTATCTAAATTTGAGCTAAATATTTGAGGGAGAAGACAACGAAAAGCGGTACATTTTACCCATTTGGAGATATTGGAGTCATTTTTTTTTTTTATCACAAGTGAAGCCGTCAGGTCCCACACTCGCGCCTGAGTGAGTTAAAAAGAGCATGTGTAGTTGTTCAGGGGTGTCAGAGAGGACCTGGCCCTGGTGTCTTCTTTCCCTGGCCTCACCATGCTCTTTCTGGCCACCCCTCAGCTCACCAGAAAGAGGAATTCACTTCTCACTGCTCTCCAGGTTGATGGGTGCTGTGGTCACTCGTGCTTCAGGCTCACCCTGGACGTCAGGCTCTTTCCTGCCCATGTGCCTCCTGCCTTCCCTGGATTATCTGTCCCCTTTCACGGGAGAGACTTGAACCTTGCCTAGGATACTGTCACTCACAGCATCATCCTCAGCCTTCCTGGTAACACACCCCTACGCCTCCCACTAATTTGTAGAAATGAACCACAGACGTTTGCTTTCAAGGAAACTTCACAGATCTTTAGTAGAACTAGTGCATTAATTCACATACAATAAGCAGAGGAAAGTCTATGCCCAAAGGGAGGTTTGGGCACCAAAGGCTGCGTGGCATTGGCTGAAATGCTCTCCCCCTGTGAACCTCTGCTGACCCTCCGTAGTGAAGGGTGTTGCACCCGCGTGCACTCTGCACAGTTGACGACGTCATGAATGCAGCGTGTAACTGTGGCTTTCAGTGGACAAAGGTGGGCATTCTGAACGTATTTTAATGCTTTACTTCGCCAAAGTCCGCATTTGCACTTTTTGGCATTATTGACACGTGTCTCTGGAGGGAGAGTCTAATTTCAGAAAGAAGGTGCATTTTGCTTAGGAACCCCCTGACGAGATGAGGCAATCAGTAAGTGCAGAAAATCACTGACTTACATCCGGTGGCTGATAGGGAGCTTCCACTGAGCGACGCCAGCGAGATCTGAGAGCAATGAGGTGCAAACAAACGAAGCAGAAACTTCTGGCCGCCTGCGGCGCAGCGTTTCGGCGCCGCCTCACTCGAGCATCACCACCACCTGACATCTCTTTTATTTCGTGACTTTAATCTGCCTGGAAACCCAGGAGATTCCTTGTCTCATCTCTTCTTGGAAATGTTTAACCCCTGCCAGTTGGAGTCAGCATGACAGGGAAGGAGTGGCAGCCGTGTGGCTTCTGCTCTCCAACGACAGGTTTCAGACCTCTTGCACGCCATTGGAACCGTGGGATGGCTTTCTCCTGCACGGCCCTGGGGGGCTTGCCTTGTAAGAAAGAGAGGAGGCAGGTGCTTCGCCGCAGGGCGTCTGTACTCTCCTGAAGACAGGGAAGGGTCCCTCCTGATGGGCAGGGATGGGACTGTCGGGTGGCTGTGTGCTACCCGCTCCCGCCTTGCACGTACTGCTCCGTTGGGCTCATACGAACAACCACGCAGTTACTCCTGTTAGTCACCTCCTTCCACCAAGTACCCATTCCCGTTTCCCAGGTCTCTCCAGCCCTTGTGATCTAGCTCCTGCCCCCACCGGTTTACCGAGCTGAGACTCCAGGGGCCTGCTGGCTCGGGTCCTGTGTCCTTTCTCAGGCATCTTCTTTCTTGTTTCTTCTTCAGTGGTGCTGAGGCTGCTCCCATGGCCTTCAGGCCACTATCTGAGCTTGCTTTCTCTGTACCTCTCTGGTGTCCTCCTCTATCTCCATCAGTGGTTCTTGTATCTCTCGGCTTTTTCTAGCTGGTCAGTCTGTTCTTCGGTGCTTGCTGTGCTCTCTCTGAGATCTCACTCTAATGGCCAAGCTCTCTGCTCTATCAGATAGATAGCCTCGGCCCTAGTCTCATTACGTTCCAGCAGGATGCGGACCAGATGCTTCCTGGCCGTTCCTACCCAGCTATCACATTACTTTCTCAGCTCAGTCTGCTTCAAACTCATCAAATCATCCTCCATCCGCACTTGAGTCTTCTTCCTAATGTTCGTCAACCTAGGTTCATTCCTGATGCTTGGTTCTGTTTTGGGGCATGTATCCAACCAGCTGCCAAGACTTGACCATTTTTCTCTGAATGTCCCTCCACTCAGTTTCTCGCTCATTGCTCCCACTAATGTTTCAGTCCAGTTGCTCTCTGTCCAACTCTAGCTGGTTCTGTACCACTCTGCCAGATTAATCTTCTGAAAACACCGCTTTCCTCTGTGCAGACACTTTACTGTTCTGAAGAGCCTAAAGCATACGGGTTTCAGGCTGTTGTGAAGGAGTTCCCAGTCCCGGCCAATGTGAATCCACACCTTCGGTCACTGGTATACCCAGAACATGCCCAAGCTACTATATTTTGCCATGTATAATGCATACTTTTTTTTTTGCTCAGATTTTTGAGGGAAAAATAAAGGTGCACATTATACAGGGGTAAAATGATTATACATCATGTGTATGGGTATAACAATCCCATGTATAATGCACACAAAAACGTGAGCGCACATTATACATGGCAAAATACGGTAGCCTCCTCATCTAGAATGCCTCCTGACTTCCGGTGTGCCAATCTCACCCCTTCTTCCGGGTCTAGGTTAGGGTCTGCTTCCCCACGAAGCTTCCTGTAAATATTTGAGCCTTGGGGACCCCTGTCTGCAACATTGGAACACGGATGTTTGGCTCTCACCTTACATTTAATCACAGGCTTCTTTTTGGTTCTTTGGTTCTTCTTTTGTATTATTATTTTTTGATGATATTTAAATTTTATTTTTGGATTTACACATATTTTGGTTTTCTTTTTTGACTGTTTTATTGACCTGACACAAGGACCAGCTTCATGGAGGAACGAAGTCTACCTCCGTCCCTTGTGTTCCGCTATTATCTGGTACAGAACTTGCCAGGTGGGGTGTCACTCAGTACTTGAGAGCAGGCAATTCAAGGTTACCTGGGACTTCATTTTAATCAAGGAAATTATTTTTAAAAATTACTGTATTTTTTCTGCCAAATTATTTATTAACGTATTCATCCCTCCCATCTTTCCGTCGATGTGTAAAAATAAAATTTTCCTCATTAAAAAGGAAGCGTTTTGTTTATTGTTTGTGAGCCTGATTATGTGTGATTGACAGGTGAGACAGACTAGTACGATCCTTGATTTTTAAGACGTGTGGTTGGCTCATCATCTCCAGTGAGGTCTTGTGAGTGATGCCTAGGGTGGCACTTTGCGTGTGGTCACATGTTTGAACCCCAGGGAGGGAGGGAAATCTGCCAAACCTAATTCAGGCACACCTTGGCCCTGATGGCTTTTGTATCAAAGGATTAAAGATTGACTGGCTGGTGAGGCTGGGCCTGGTTTTCAGCCCTGGCAAATCTAGACAGTTGATCTAATGGCTCACCACATTCTCTGAGGGTGGAAATTGATACCAACCCAACCTAAAGCACTGGCTGTAGAATCAGCATTTCAATATATGAATTTATAATTAACTTAAAAATATGAGGGATCACCCCGACTGGTGTGGTTCAGTTGGTTGAAGCATTGTCCCATAAACTGAAAGGTTGTCGGTTTGATTCCCAATCAGGGCACATGCTTAGGTTGTGGGTTCGGTCCCTGGTTGGGGCACATGTGAGAGGCAACCCAGTGATGTTTTCTTTCTCTCTCCCTCTCTTTCCCTCCCTTCCCCCTCTCTAAAATAAATAAACATGTCCTCAGGTGGGGGTTGGAAAAAGTTAGGGATTGATGTGCTGATATCTACCTTCTAGAATGACACTTGGAAGGTATGAAGGCGTCTGAGCAACCTAATTCTAAATCAGAGGGGTGACTGATGATCGTGAAGGAGTCAGAGCATTGGTATTTGGGGGAGTCCTGAACTCTGGGAAGGCCTGGAGAATTGCTTGTGGATCTCTCTCTCTCTTTTTCTCTCTCTCTCTCTCCCCACTCCCCCACTCCCCCGCCCTTCCTCTCTCTCTCTCTCCCCCCACTCATACATACACACATTTCCCCCCACATGCCTGAGTGTTCACCTCTGCCATTGGTGAGCATTCACTGAGCACATACTAAGTGCTTGGTGCCTCATGCTGAAGACACAGGTGCTGTTCCTCTTCTGGAGTTCATAGACAGGTACCTGTCCTTTGGACAGTATTGAGTAAACAGTGACAAACTCTTATTCATCAGCTCGTTTTTTCTAACTCCCTGCGACAGTTTCCTTTGTGTCTTAAGAATCATTTCTGAAGCCAGTGTGTTTATGAAGCTGGCCAATCTTATTAATTACATTTCCCTTTGTTTTTGGTAGTGACGTTCTCTAACCTGTCCCCCACTTCTGGGTGACACTGTGCTCGGGTGGGTGGACCCATGCCCATATTGCACAGACACCCAGTAACAGGAATGGGAAGCTGTGGGGAGACATTTGCCACTATTCCTCAATCCTGCCTGGGTGCTGGTATGTCTGGAAAGTTCTTGTGGAAGTTGGTTCAGAAGAGGTCTTGGGGAAGCGGTCTACGGCCAGCGCAGGCGGGGGAAGTTTCCATTTGCACCCTCGGCTGCTTTGGGAAGCACCACTGTATGTAAAAGCGGCATCTAACAGCAAAGCTGTTACTGGAGATGCCTTTAGTGAAGGGACTTTTTCTTTCCTCTAAAGAAAAGTGGGGGATCATCATCCAAGTGGGGAAATAAAAGAGATGACAGGGCTTCGTGCTGGAGTGGAGAGAAGCCCTGCGTGGACCTCATTGAGCTGTACTTTCCGCTTTGCACGCTTGCTGCAGGTGTACTTGCGGCTGGTGTGGCGGTGAGGATGGCAGACATCTTCTCCCCGTGAGGAGGCAAGAGGGGAAGATGAAGGCTGTGCATTTAATTAGTGGGAGTAACTAGAGCAGGTGGCAGGAGCACTGGAACTGGAGGAAAACCACTGGTCCCCATGAGGCTCAGGGAGGACTTTAATGCCAGGATGACCTTCAGCCCCAGAGCCGAAATTCCCGGCACGTCTGCCGAGATAAAGAGTCTCCATGCGATTTAGGAAGATGCATTCTAATCAGGCTTTGGGTGCGAAACTCATTGGAATCTCCAGAGCAATACCCAGGTCCCAGGAGTTATTTCATCCCAAGGTATGATTCAGGGTGAGTTGGAAAAGAGCATTTTCCCCGAGTTTAGGGATAAGACCACAGTCCGTCTGAGTCTGCCAGCAGCTCAGGATTAGTGAGGAAAAATCACTTCGCTGTATATTGAGCAAGTGAAACGCAGTCATTGTGATGGTTGGATAGGGCTGTCGAAGCTGCAGGGTGCGGCTCCTGCTAACATCCACAAGTGCAACGTGCCAGAAGCGTTTCTCTCCTGCCCAATGTGTACTTTTAATTACTTTATTAGATTTTGGCTTTTAAAAAGAGGGTGAGCATTTGGGAGGGAATTACAGATTCATTTTAAATTTAGTTAAAACATCTCTTATTGAATGAGCTCTCTTTTCAGACCTTGTGGTTATGACTACAGTTTACTCACAGGCTGGGGTGGTATGGGATGTCTGTCCATCCATTCACACACCCATCAATCCATGTATTCGTTCATCCATCCATCCATCCATCCACTCACCCATCCTTCCATCCACTCACCCATCCATCCATCCATTTAGTAAGAACCCATTGAGCCTACAATGGAATTGTAGGAATTTCCCATGTAAATAACACATGGATGTATTGAGTGTTGAGTCTGTAAACATAAAATATGATGATGGTTGGCCATCCTTTTTTACAGCTCATTTGGAGGGTGGAAATGTGGCTGAAAAATCAATAATTGGGTGTTTCAATACTAAAAAGCTTGGGTGTCCCTATATCTAAGTTGGCTTGAGTTAATTTAGTGGAGGGAAAAAAACAAACAAGTGTGTCTCTGGCCAGGTAGCTCAGGTGGTTAGAGCATTGTCCTGATATGCCAAGGTTGCGGGTTCGATCTCCAGTCAGAGCACATGTAATAAGCAACCAGTGAATGCGTAAGTAAGTGGAACAACAAATAGATGCTTCTCTCTCTCTCCCTCCCCACTCCTCCCCCTTCTTACCCCCTTTTCCCTCTCTCTAAAATCAGTCAATTAAATAAAACTGTGTGGATTCAGAAAACCATTTGAATTTCCATTCGTCTTTTTGTTTGATTACATGCTTTGTCTGATTTTTAAAAATTTTTCACTCAGCGTCAGGCCAACATCCTCGTCACTCAAGGGGAAGTAGAAATGTATTGGGAAGTAAAATATGTCTCCTTTTCTTCAAACCTGTTCCATGTGGCTGGGTTGTTTTTCAACGAGACCTGAGGCCGCTCTGCAGAAGCCTGTACGAGACATCTGGAACTTTGCTGCTTTATTTTAAGCCTGTCGGCTTCACAGCTCAACTTGATCTCAGCTCTCTGTTACCTTACAGGGAGTGACACAACACTTCTGCCCCATATGCTAAAATAACACTGTCAAATATTGTCAGGCCGCTAGAAGTCAGCTTTTGGAAGTGCGCTAAATGAATGTGTGTTTTTCATGCTGCCTTAATTTGAAGAGATCTTTTTTTTTTAAACCATATGTACCAGAAATGCTTACCTTGGACCCAAGCTTGAATATGAGATATTTCTGCCAAAAGAAATGAACAGTTTTTACCCAGTTTTAAGCATTTGAGAAATACCAGTGACTGTGATGGCCGAAGAGAACTGTCAACCACTGCCCAACGTGACTGTCACTGCTCTCCAGCAAAGTAAAGTTAACAGAGCAGAAGGCTTATAAATAGCGTAAAATCAAGAGATTCGGTGTTCCTAGTGGACCACTGTATTTAGAACAAGAGCATAGGAGAGTCGCTCTAGAAATAAATTGGGTTTTGAAGACCTGTCCCAAAAAGCAGGGGTTCACAAGTAGGTTTTCTTTAGGAAGACGGGGCCTTGTGGACAGACGGACAGCTTTGCCTCTGAAGCTCCTGGTTGTGTGTGACGCTGAACTTGGTCACACAGACAGGAGACGCAGGCGTCCCTTCTGGCCTCCAACAGGTCATAGCAGCTTGACTGTTGCAATATTTGTGTCCACCTGATTAGCCTTTTCGGTGCCCAAATTAGCATGCACTCATTTGCTCCGTATCTATGTGAAGAAAGGCGGAGGGGAACGTGGGCCTTTGTTGGGGGTGAAAAATCTCTAACGTAGAGGCCACCTTCTGAAGAATGGGATGGAAGAATTGTCTTTCTGATTGTGTCGATGAGATTTTCTTCTTCAGAGCAATGGGCTTTAGCGCAAGAACGCGGGGGTTAGGACTTCTGCATTTCCACCTAGTAGCCGAGGCAGGTTTCTCAGTATCCCAGGGGCTTGGTGTTTTCTCATCTGTACCCTCAGGAGGTAATAAACCTGACTCAGAAGGTGGGTGTGAGGATTAAAGGCATCAAGGGGCTCCGCACGTAGCACGTGTCCATTGCATGTTGGCTGTTCCGTTCAGTAAGGGGTCTCTCTCAGGCATGCGCACCTGAGCTGGGAAAGTCGAGATGGCCCCTGTGATGGAGGCGGGCTCTGGGAAAGGTGAACCGTGACACCGAGTTTCTGAGCCCCCTGAGAGTTCAAAACTCTGTGCCTTCCTACAGTCTCAGTGGTGGCCCATCTCATCTTGGTTCCTCTGATTTCTGGCTTCTGCAGCCCAGATACCAGGAGCTTCTGGTCCATTCTTGATCCTGAGCAAATCCTGGAACCCTTTACTTATCAGTCATTCAGCCATTTTTGCATTCCTTCACTCACCATATTGCACTTGTTAAATATTTTGATTACTACCCCTCAACAAATCTACAATAATTCTTATTATCCATATTTTACAGAAAAGGAAACCAGGGCATTGAGAGGTTAAGTAACTTGCAAAAGGTCACACAGCTAGGAAGCAGCAAGGGATGCAGACCTGGGTGGTGTGAGTCCAACTCCTGCTCTTGATCTCCGCACTGTAGCGCCCCATCTCTGAGTCGGCTGGAGGGCTGGTCTTTTCTTGGGGGTGGGGACGCTTCTAGAGTTTGAGAGGCTCTTCTAATTTGTTTCCAATCCAAGCTCACCCGGATCCCCTCTGAAAGTCCAGGCTGGGAAGATGCCTCATCCATGTTATTAGTGGGATCTTATCCCGGGCACGTGCTTCTCAAGAGAATGAAGTCCTTTGGAGTATGGCTCCTCTCTATAGAGAAAAGAACTTCTAGCTGTTGCCTCAGCATTGACTGCGCGTGCCATGGGCCGCGTAGGGCTCAGCATCTGGGGGCAGCCAAGACCCCATGCCGCAGCCCAGAGTACCTCCATCCCACCAAGGAAGCTCACCTGGCCGTTGGGATGGTGACTGCCATTCTTTGGTGGTTTACCCTCCTATAAAAGAGGCCAGATGGCCCTGGCTCATGGCTCAGTTAGTTGGAGGAGTTGTCCTGGGCACCAAAGGGTTGTGGGTTTGTTTCCGGTCAGGGCACACGCCTGAGTTGCAGGTTTGGTTCCCTGTCTGGGGTGCATGCAGAGGATAGCTGATTGATGTTTCTGTTTCCTTCTCTACAGTCAATGAGCATTTCCTTGGGTGAGATTAAAATAAAAAGAGGCCAGATGTTACCACAGTGCCCGTGGCCTGTCTCAGATTGGTTGGCCCTCGTAGACTTGTATATCTCTGCCCACATGTGTTGAAGGTGCCACCTGTGTGAACAGTGTAACCTCACTGACCTCCATGGCAAGTGATATGTGTCACACATGCCCACACTGGGCTGGACCCTGGGGCCTAGAGGGCTAAGTCTAGACTTCTCAAGGAAGCCACCCCAGGCAGATGGCACAAGCGGAGGGCAGTGGTCATTACTCATGTCCTGAAGCCAGGTGTCCAGTCTTACCTTTCCTCCCCTGTTCCACAACTTCTTGAAAGTGGTGTTACAGGATCCACAGTGGTTCCATGTGTTGTGATTGTGTTTCCCAGATAGGACTGGGCCGGAACAGTGCACCAAAGGAGGGGATGGGGGTTCTCACTCCGGCTATGGGGCAGAAAGGCCTTGAGACCAGAGCAGGGGTTCTCAGCCCTGGCCGCTGTCCGAATTATCTGGAGAGTTTTAAACAACCCTGAGGCCTAGACCCTGCCTTGGAATTTCTGATTTCCTTATCCAGGTCCTAGCTGTCAGCATTAAAAAAGAAAATTACTGCTCCCTTGGTGAATCTCGTGGGCCAACAGGAATGGAGAGGCTCGGGGCACGGGCCTTGGCCCTCACTCCAGGATCCAGGGGGTGGATTTAAATAGGTGTGGAAGCCATTTCCCATGGACCAAAGGCAGCCTGGGCTCATCCTCATTACTGCCAGTGCCCACAATGGAGTTTCTAATTTATATAAAACGCCCTCTGCATTGTGCTGGGAAATAAGGGTATCAAAATCAAATCAGAAGCTTACACACCGGCTGCGAATGGGAAATGACCCGAGGTCCAGGACCAGCCCATCTCATTCATCTTAGGTGTCCTCACTGCCTGCCCTGTCACGGGAGCACAATAAACACAGCACATTACTATTTATGTCGTTATTAGTAACAATAATCACGGCAATAATGCCAAGGGTCACAGCCTCCGCATCAGTCAGAAACACTCTGAGAGCGCAGACTTGTGGGAATCGGGGGTCAGGAAGCTTCCTGAGGAAGGGGATTCTAGCGAGCCCAGAGGGATGGGAGCCCTCGGGGCATGGCTGTGACAGCAGCAAGGCATGGAGGTAGGAATGCGCATGCGTGGTCAGCACACTCAGCACACTCTGCCTGGACGGAGGCCTGCAGTTGAGGCTGGGTGCCCAGGCAAGAAAGAGACGGAGACTGGAGTGAAGCCATGGCTGAAAAAGGCGGACCTTCTGTCGTGAGGGCCCTGCTTTTTTCCACCTCATGTTGTATTTGAGATTTGAGCTCACAAAACACTCATCGGCGAGCTAGACTTATCTATATTTTTTTTTCTTTCCTTATATGTAGGTATTTTTTGTTTGTTTGTTTGTTTGTTTTGTAATGGGAAGAACTAGGTCTTCCTTTAGAATTCAGAAAAATCAAGCTGTCAAACAGCTTCTGCTGGGTTGAACTGATGGGGTTCGCCTTCCGCTGTTTGTGGGATGGGTTAGTCTAATCCAGCCCTCTGCAGGTAGCCCACCCTTGGTAAATGTGAAAAGGGAAAACCCTTTCACAATTTTTGTTCAAAAGCTGCTCATTGGAGAAAACTCAATGCAGAAAGAAAAAAGAAAGCAAAAATTTCCTTGTATTCCTCTACCAAGGTTTGTCAATCTGCCTCTGTCCCCTCCCTGCCACTCTCTCTGCCCCCACAGATACGTACACACACAGAGCGGTTTTATAATAAACATGGGGTGCATGCACATGTAATACTTACACACCATTTACACTGGGGTAAGTACATCTGTTATTTTGTAGCTTTTTTTTCATTTTTTTAATTGTATTTTTCCTATTGCTACTTAGTCCCCTTATGCCCCCTCCCCCTGTAGCTTTTTAATTTAACTTAATATGTTGTGCTAGTCCTTCCATATTAGTGAGTAAATCCTATGTCCTTTCAAGGGCTGCATGGCATATCCTTCTCAGGCCTTATCGTTACTTATGTAACCAATAGGCATTTAGGCCACTTCTGACTTTTTTCTCATTATGACATTTTGTTTTTGATTTGTAATTAACAGCTGGAATGCGGAGCACTGCATTTTTGGTGGTCATATGTTTCAGAAGAGTTTATTGAGTGCCATGCGCTGGGCTAGGCACTGTAACTGTGATTCATTCATGAACAAAAGAGACAAAAATCCAGGCTCTTAGGGAGTGTAACCTTCTCCTGTGAGGCGTCGATGATGAACAAGATAAATAAATAAAAGGTGAAGTGTGCTGGGTAGTGATAAGTGCTTGGTAGGAGAAAACAAGCATGGGCGGGGATGTGAAATATTGGGATGGCAGTGGAAATTGAGATTTTGAGAAGGGTGGTCAGGGAAGGCCTCAGTGAGGGGTGGGGTTGGGGGCTTTTGGATATAGACATGAGAGAGCCAGCCATGGCAATATCAGGGGAAGAGGGCCAGCAAGTGCAAAGGCCCCGAGGCATCGAGGTGTGACCATGTTCAAGAAATCCCCCCGGCGGTCATGAATCTGGAGTAGAGTGAGGGAGGGAAAGCTTAGTAGGAGATGAGTTGAAAGAATGAGGGAGAAGGCAGATCATTTGGGGCTCTTGGTTCTTGAAAGGGAAGAGTTCTGATCAGATGAGTGACATACCGTGAACACAACTATTAAGCTATAGAGGAGGTAGCCTGAAAGCTGGGCAAAAGTAGAGGCAGGGACCATGGGCGGGGTTATTTAAATATTCCAGGATGCAGATGGCTGTGGCTTAGATTGGGGTGGTGGCAGGGGAGATGGTGAGATGTGGTAGGACTTTGGATGTACTTCGACCCAACAAGATTTGCTGAGACATCAGATGTGGAGTGTGGAGCCAGAGTGTAGTGAACGAGATGATTTCAGGGTTTCTGTCCTGAGCAGCTCGAGAATGGAGTTACCATTGACGGAGGATTACAGGCTAAATGCTCTGTCCTCCAGGGCAGCGGTGGGTGGGGAGTCAGGAGCTGCACTTCAGACTCAATGCCGTTTGAGATGCAGTACGCCTTAGAACAAGTTCTTTTTACAGCTGTGTCCCATTTAAGGCACAGGCGGGCTCCCGATTTTATGAAAGAAATGTAACTGTTGGATTCTGGGGGATTTTCTCATCATAGTGTTGAATCGGGGCGTAACATCCCTTCAAAGAATCATCTGCCACTTTTTTTGCTTGTGAATTTGGAAGCACACATCTTGTTTTAGCCGTAAATCTTTTTATCATAGATTACATTTTTGGTCATTATCTCTGCAGACTCTTTATAATTCTGCCATTTGCATAAAAACGGAGCCTTCTGTTTCTGAAGCAGCGATTAGCTCTTCGCCTTGTCTCGGCTTGAAATCCTAATCCTCTCTTTGTGACAACATAGTGGTTGCTCTTGGAAATGGTTGGGGTGTCTAACTGGTTTAGGGCTCCAGGTGAAGAATGATTTGGAGGGGGCAGAGTGATTGTTTTCTCAGAAGGAAAGAATTCCTGCCTCCTACCCCTGCTCTCGGTGATAAGGAGGGAAGCCAGGCAAAGGCATGTTCTAGAAACAGAGCTGCTCCTCAGAAGCCTGCTTCCCGAAAGGTTTCACGGGGCACCAGAAAGCCCTTTCCTCTTAGAAGTGAATGGCGCTGATGTGCGTGCTCTGTGATGCAGATTCAGAAAAGAAACCTAAATGCGCATCCTTGTGAAGCAGATGCAGGTAAAAACGCCCAAGAGAACTCTAAATGGGTGTCTGTAAATCTCAGGTCATCCCCCCCCCTCCCACATTATAAAAGCATCTTGAGGAAGAAAAGCTTCCCCCATGTTCTTATGTTAACTCTCCATTGGTAACCACGGGTAACGCAACACTATGCGTCTCCCTATCACCCCAGGCACGGTTTGCCCACCGGAGGGCATCCCCAGCAGTGTCCCCCAGAGGCAAAAGGCCCCTGGGCAGGCCAACAGGGACATCAGTCTTTGCTGGTCCTCGTAGGGGTCTGGCTCGTGGTCTGACTCCATCAGGGCCACACTGAAGCCTGGAGAGCGGACAGGGCCCTAAGCAGGTCAGACAAGCCTGAATGTCCTGGGAAGGCCATAGGGAATCTTTTCCTGTGTGTTGGATCCACATCCTCAGACTTAAAAAACACTGGACCCTCCCTTCCCCATTTTTCCCAAGTGAATTTTGTCGAAGCCAAGCAGCTCTTCTGCCTCAGACGGTTTGGACTCAGACAGATGATTTTGGTTAGTCACGGAAGACTACCCCAGAAAAACGGTCTGCCTCTCCAGGGAGTTCAGCCATTGATGGGCAGAAGGGGGAAGGCCTCGTAAGCTCCATCCTGGTCAAGACGATGGGTTTCTCTACCTTTTTAGGTCACAGACACCTTTGGTGGTCCCATGCAAGCTGTAGACCCCTGTAGAAATGCTCACGTGCACTCAGCATTACTAATGCCATGAGAAGTTGACAGAAATCATGGGCACTCCTGTAACACTCCTATTTTTGTAATATGCAATCATGTTTTTTTATTCAGCACATTTTTTTTTGAGCACCTACCTTTCATTTAGCGGTTAGAGGTACTGGGAATACAGCACTCAGCGAAGGAACCACCTGTTCATATTTATATGTTCACAATGGTTAAATGTCTCCTGAGTAGAAACTCAGATAATTCCCCTTTCCTTTTTATCTTGCTTTCTCATTTTTCTAAATCAAACATGCATTACTTGTATTAGAGAAACATAATAAAAGCGATAAAATTCATGGTTCATTTCTTGAGAATAATGCACAATGACAGATGTTCCTTTGCAAGCAGCACTGATTTTAAATGCATCTCAATTTTATCAGTCACGATAATATAGAGGTATCCTGATACACAAAGGTCCAGCTACGTGCTAGGCACATTATTTAGTCAGTAGACAGCCACTGCTGGTGGTGCCTGTGGGCAGATAGAGGCCTTGCTGTTACTTGAGACCTCCTGGGAGTTGAAAGTCCCTGGATGAGGAATGCTTCCTCCAGACCAAGGCTTGGCGAGCTTGGCCTGCAGGCCAAATCCTGCTTTTGTACCTCAAGTTTTATTGGGATACCACCATGCCCATTCATTGACATATTGTCTGCGGCTGCTTCACAGCACACACAAAGGTAGTGTTGAGCAATTACGACAAAAACCATCTATGTGGCCCACAAAGCTTAAAACATTTACTCCTGGTGAGAGCTGCCCAATCACCTTCTGCAGTGATGCAAATGATCTGTGTCTGTGCCGTCTGGGACAGTCACCACCAGCCACGTGGACGGAGGGACTGCTGGAAAGGTGGCTAGTGTGACTGAGGAACTGATATTTCAATTATTTTATTTAATTAATTTACATTTGACTTTAAATAGTCACATGTGCCTAGTGACTACTGAAATGGACAATGTGACTCTAGACCAAACCATGAACTTGAACCTCTTTGTCCTCCTAGGTCCTGTTTTCTGTGCCATTGTTGAACCTGGATAATTTCCTCTGGGTCCTCTCTAGACTCTCTTGACTGACACACACACACACACACACACACACACACTTCCTTCCTTCCTTCCTTCCTTCCTTCCTTCCTTCCTTCCTTCCTTCCTTCCTTCCTTCCTTCCTTCCTTCCTTCCCT